>CAUYSK010007533.1:0-22827 GCA_963575035.1 Avahi laniger | reverse complement strand
CCCTGACAACCAACCTCTGTACCTATAAATACCCATGTAAAACTCACTCGTGGCCTTGTGATTGACGGAGATATCGCAAGGTCCCCTAAGTGCCCTGCTTTTTGTCTTTTATCTTTATAAATCTATAAAGCTATACCTTCCTCTCTGTTTATTCTTTTATTTATGTTATCTTCAACTTTCTATTATTTTCTTATCCTTTGCGACAACCCATACCTAAGGGACCCGATTTTTGCCGGGAGCGTAGCTAACTTCCCTCATTTTCCATCAAGAAATCTTGCTTAAGTTTCACCTCTGCTACAAACTTGTTAACCTCTCAATCTTCAGTGTCCTCATGTCTAAAATATCCCTACTTATTTTATAGAGATAATGAGATAAAATAAGTGAGGTCAGATTTTATAAACTGTGTTATACCAATGTACCGTATTTCCTATTTTTTTACCGTATCATTTACCAATTTACCTGACATAGGAGACCTACCCTACTGATGTATATTATCTCTAAGACTAATTATTTTAGGTCAAACTTACGTTTTAAAAAATCTCTTACATGGCAATAAGCATGCTTTTAAACATACCCTTTTTAAAAAATAATTTGAGAAAAGTGGAAACTTTTGAAACAGTAAATAACTGTTTTTTAATGTGTAAAACAATGCCTTTTCTACCAACTTTACAGAATTCTGTCACAGATTGAACAAAGTAACAAGTATGATATGCTCTGAAAAATGTGTGAAAACTGTTTACAAATATAAGATACTATTACTATCACTGTGCTTTATGTCCATGTGGCTAATGTAATATTTGGAGATATAGGGTACTTATAGTTCAAAGGACCAACAGATTGAAGTGAGATTCCCAATATTCAAGTAATTTTAACATTTACTGAATGCTTACCAGATGTAGGCACTGGAGATCTGTTTATCATCAAATTAAATCCTTAAAGCACCTGGAGGAGGAAACTGGGGCTTGGAGGGGTAAGCAGCAGCTAGCTAGTAACAGAACTGGTATTTGAGCCCAATATGCCAGACTCCAAAGCCTGCCCTTTTCACTATGCCATCAAAATTGTTTAAAATCACAAAAGTGCTAATATTAGCAAATCATGCTACCTATATATCCTGTGTGATTACAGTCATTTGCCACGTAATGACATTTTGGTCAATGACAGATGGCATGTATGACGGTGGTCTCGTATGATTATAATGGAGTTGAAAAACTCCTATTGCCTAATGACACCATAGCTGTCCTATCGTCACAGTGCAACACTTACTCATGTGTTTGTGGTGATGCTGGTGTAAACAAACCACTGTGCTGCCAGTTATATAAAAGTATAGCACATACACTTATGTACAGCACAATACTTCATAATGGCAATAAACACTCAGGCTATTGGTTTATCTATTTACCATACTATACTTTTTATTGTTATTTGAGAGTGTTTCCCTTCTACTTGTTAAAAAAAAAAGTTAACTGTAAAATACACTCAGGCAGGTCCTTCAGGAGGTATTCCAGAAGAAGGCATTGTTATCAAAGGAGATGACATCTCCATGTGTGTTGCTGCCCCGAAGACCTTCCAGTGAGACAAAATATGGAGGGAAAGACAGTGATATTGTGATCCTGACTGTCTAGGCCTAGGGTAACGTGGGTGTTTGTGTTGTAGTTTCTAACGAAAAAGTTTTAAAAGTTAAAAATAGAAAAAAAATCTTATAGAATAAGGATATAAAGAAAGAAAATACTTTTTAAGAAAATATTTTTGTATAGGTAGTACAATGTGTTTGTGTTTTAAGTTAAGTGTCATTACAAAAGCGTCAAAAGGTTTATAAAGTAAAAACGTTCCAGGAAGTAGGGGTTAATTTACTACTGAAGAAAGAAAAATATTTTTTTACAAATTTAGTGTAGCCTAAGTGTACAGTGTTTATAAAGCCTTTTAATCTACAGTAACATGATAGGAATTCACATTCACTTACCATTCACTCACTGACTCGACGCAGCAATTTCTAGTCCTACAAACTCCATTCATAGTAAGTGCCCCATACAGGTGTACCATTTTTTATCTTTTATATTGCATTTTTACTGCACCTTTTCTATGCTTAGATACACAGATACTTCTCATTGTGTTATAATTGCCTACAGTATTCAGTACAATAACATGCTTTACAGGTTTGCAGATTAGGAGCAATAAGCTATATCACATAGTGTAGGTGTACAGTAGGTTATACCTGTCCAGGTTTCTATAGGTATACGCTATAATGTTCACACAATGATGAAATTGCCTTACAACACATTCCTCAGAACGCATTCCCACTGTTAAGTGACACGTGAATGTACATAATAAATCACAGATAACTTCATTAATTGTATTGGATTCAATATAGAAAAAAAAAACTGTTAGGAAAAGGAGTAAGACCAAGATAACAAAGTAAAAATGACAAATTCTCTATGTTCTATATTGAAGAAGACAATACATACATCTGTACCATAGATGAGGAAATCACCAGTTAAGGCATGACATAAAATACGGCACTTATCATCCATTGCTGGGAAAAGTCGAGTTTCACGTTCTTCTTGAGCATCCAAGACTTCACTTTCTATCTAAAACGGAAAGAATAAGAATGGCTCACAGATTTATTTGAGTAAATCTGGTACACAACAGCTGGAGAAGGGTGTCTTTTTCTTAAGTTCAACTAAACATTCAGACTCACAAGACTAGCAGAGCCAGTTTAGTTAGAAAGATGTCAGAAGGTAACCATGGCTTGCCAGCAGGGCAGCATTCGAGATCCCTCTTTAGTGTGAACAGTCTTTGCTGCAGGCTCTGCAGCTGTCTAGCCGCTAATCTCTTTGGCTTTCCAGATGCAAAGAGCCAAGAAACAGATGTGGGAGATGCCCTGGTTTAGAGGCCCCAACTTCACAGCTGCTAACATCTCTTGAGCAACTCAACAGGCATAGTTTTGAGGATCTCTACACAATACTTGCCCAAATATGAGTCAGCACATTCCAGGAATCCCAGAGGTATGGCATTCCCATTAGGTTTTTTTATAGTTCATTTATAGTTCCTTCTAGATGTGATTTACCAACAGGGTCATTTTTACTATAAACAATGTTATACGCAGCACCATTAACATTTATCAGGTTTTGGGGGAACAGAGCTAGAAAGTCAATTGAACTTCTCATATAGAAGGGGAAGAGTTTTGTTAATCCTTTTTCCATACTTGGCTTTCTAGCTAGTCTGTACATATTTGCTTCCTGACCAAAGTTCTTGATAATTAGACGTGAGACTGTTTATCATCATCACTTAACTTAGCAGGTTTCCAGGACATCAAAATTATACTTACCAAATGTAATTGGACTTTGCCTTCAAAAAGTGCAGCAGCATAGTCAGAATGAAGGCAAATATTGGCTACCGTTCCCAGATACTCCGTATCTTTCAATTTTTTCACGGCTGTAGCAATTTTTAAAAACCAACACATTAAAATATAGGTAAAAGTAGCCCATATAAATATTTGCAAATATTTCTAAAAGTTGTGCCTTTGCAAAAATATTCTGAACTTAAAATTTTATTTTAGCCACTCTAAGGAAAATCTTAGTTGCCAAATAATTTTGCCTTCAGGCATTTCAGAATGGCTCACGTGAAACAAAGTAACAGAAAATAAAATCACACGCAGAACAACTAAGAATTAAACCTTCAGTGACAAGAAGCTTAATGGTTTTCTGTGTTTTTTCGTTTTTTAGATAGAGTCTCGTTCTGTCATCCAGGCTAGAGTGCAGTGGCATGATCATAGCTCACTGCAACCTCCAACTCCTGGGCTCAGGTGATCCTCCTGCCTCACCCTCCTGAGTAGATGAGACTACAGATGCATGCCACCACACCCAGCTAATTTTTCTATTTTTAGTAGAGATGGGGGTCTCGCTCTTGCTCAGGCTGGTCTTGAACTCCTGAGCTCAAGCAATCCTCCCACCTTGGCCTCCCAGAGTGCTAGGATTACAGGCTTGAGCCACCGTGCCTGGCTGGTGTTTTCTGTTTAACAGGTTAATTCTCAGTTTTATTCTGAGGGTTATCTGACCTACAGTTGGAGAAAGGGGAGACAGAACTGACATGTATTAAGTTCCTACGAGGCTTAGGAGTTCCTAACAAAGCCACTGTGCAAAGTGAGATCACACATTTTGTTAATATTTCATTTAATCTCTTTCATGACCCATTAAAAGTACCCTCATTTGCGAGATCAGTAAGGCTCACAGGGATAAAATAATTTGTCTACAGTCACTTAGCTTTTAGAGGCAGGAGAAATTAAATCCAGAGGCTGTCTGAAGCTCATACTCTACCCACTATACCATACTGTCTTTGCTACAAGGTAAAGAATAACCTTTCTAAAAATTATGCAAATTTTTAGAAGATTCACAAAACCACTTAAGCTAAGAAAGACATGACTGAGCAAAAAACAGTGAATGGTTTGGTCTTAAAAGAAACTTCCAGTGTTTCCCAAATAATAACAGAAATTATAGATAAGAACACAACAACTCAATTTAGACTTGCCATTCTCTCCAACAACATAAAACCAAGCTCGATTATTCATTCCTACAGCCAGATGATAAAGACCTACTGCTACAAAGCTGGGTTCCACATCAACAGAAACTGTGATTGGTTGCTCCTATAAAATAGAAAAGTAACAGTAGTGAATCAATTGCCAAATCTGTTTTGATTTTATTAATAAATAAAAGAAGAACAACACCATTTTCATACTCCTTCAACAGGGTTGGCTACGGTAACTTCAAGGAGGGAGGTAAGATACGCAATTCTTGTGCTGCAGGCGTCCCCGAGAATGGGAAGTTTGGTCAGGAAAACATGAAGTGAGCCTCTTTGGGTAGACAATGCCAGCAGCTGACCATCATCTGTCCAGGACATGGTACCCAATCCTGAAATAATTCACAAAATAAATGATTATTTAAAAACGATATACTGTTGCAGGCAAGTCAGCAAATATTTTCACTTGAGCTACCAGAGGCATACAAATCTTTAAATATTTTCTTTACTATTAATAGTCTAAGTAGTTTTTATTTAAACTAGGAAATTCACCTATGGACTGGCATAAGAATATGGGCACTGAATATAACTCAAAGGGAAAGTAGTCATCTGTCAATAAAGGCAATGTGTTCTGAGAAATCTGGCCTTAGGCAATTTCATTGTGCAAACATCATATGGTTGTACTTACACAAACCTAGATGGTATAGCCTACTACGCACCTAAACTATATGGTACAGCCTGTTGTTCCTAGGCTACAGACCTGTACAGTATGTTACTGTACTGAATACTGTAGGCATTATGTATGTATTTGTGTACTTAAACATATTTAAATGTAGAAAAGATACAGTAAAAATATGGTACAATCTCACAGGATCACTATCATATATGCAGTCCAACATCAACTAAAATGTTGTTATGTGGGACATGACTATATATAAGAATTTATATTTTACAACTGAAATTAGGATAAAATTCACTATAAACCTCTGGATCAAAGTGGACTTACAACCTTTAAGTCGAGTAGACTGACTTAACATAATTACTAAAAAATAAGGAGACTAATTTAGGGAACTCTAGCGAAGGGTGTAACTTTATTCCTCCAGTAATGAATGCTAATCACACAATAACAAACACATTACTCTCTGTAATTAGAATAAAATATCAATCTGCTTCGGAAAAATCTATACCTTTATTTTCATCATCCAGGTTGACTATAGCATATACGTCTTTTAATTCTGTCAAGTCATACATTTTAATGCTGAAAAATAAAAAACATATACTTTAAATACATATGAACTTTATGTAAAATTGGTTTAGTTCACAAAAAATTACAAACCATGGAATAGGTCAGTGGTTTCCAAAATGGGATATACAGGATGATCCACTGAGTTATGGTGAGAAAACAGTAGAATTTCTGTATTTGATTATATTTTATCTTTTAAATTTTTCTGAGTTTTTTTAGTGCATGCAGGGATTGGGGGAGAGTGCAGTGTCACTGCCTGGCTTAATTGTCTGATCCACAGCTTCAGGAATGAGGAGGTTAAAATCGTTCTGAAGAAGTGTGAGTGGAAAATATTCTCCTGAGCAGTACTAATTATCGTATGATAATGCAGTTTTTTCTTTACGTGTTCCCCTTCTCCGCTGCCAAGAGTTCTGTCACATAAAAAGAAGTAAGGTATAATACAGAAAGAGCATCAGAATCAGAAGGCCTAGGCTGAAAGCTCTGAAAAACGGGGGCATAATATTACTTCATAAGGTTATTGGGAAGAATAAGTCAGCGTAAAAGCAAGCTGTGCAGCACACGCTGGGACCTGACGCCAGTAACATTTCTCCCCTCCTTGTCTCCTTTTCTCCCTCCTCTTATTCTCTCCTTGTGTTTTCCCCTTATATTTTTTCCCTCATTGTTTTCACTGAATTAAACTTTTAATTTTGAGGTAGTTATAGATCCACATGCAGTTGTAAGAAGTGATACAGAGAGACTCTGTGTACTCCTTATCCCTAATGGTAACATCTTGAAAAACTCTAGTATAATACCACAATCAGGATATTGACATTGACATGATCCATGAATCTCATTCAGATGTCCCCAGTTTTACTCGTACTCAGGGTTTGTATTTAGTTCTACACAACTTGTTTTTTAATTTTCTTTTTTATTTTAGCATATTACAGGGGTACAAATGTTTAGGTTACGTATATTGTCTTTGTCCCACCCGAGTCAGAGCTTCAAGCGTGTCTGTCCATCTACACAATTTTCTCACACATGAGACTCATTAGACCTATAGCCACAGTCAGGATACAGACAACACACAGTTCCACGACCACAAGGATCCCTCATGATACTTTTGTTTTTTTTTTTTTAAGAGACAGGGTCTCACTCTGTTGACCAGGCTAAAGTGCAGTGGCCTGATCATAGTTCACTGTAACCTTCAACTCCTGGGCTCAAACAATCCTCCTGCCCCAGCCTCCTGAGTAGTTAGGACTATTGGTGCACACCACCACATCCGCCTAATTTTTTTTTTCTGTAGAGATAGGGGTCTCGCTATGTTGTCCAGGCTGGTCTCAAACTTCTGGCCTCAAGTGATCCTCCTGCCTTGGTCTCCTATTGTATAAAACAACCACCTCCTTCCTCTCCATCCAGCCCATCTCTATCCCCTGGCAATCACTAATCTATTCTGTTTCTATAATTTTGTCATTTTGTCATAATTTTAAGATCATATAAATGGAATTGTAAAGTATGCAACCTTTTGAGATTGGCTTTTTTTCCCTCAGCATAATCATCCTCTGGAAATTCAAAATTGTGTATGTATCAATAGGCTGCTTCTTTTTACTGCTAAATAGTATTCCCTGGTATGCATTAATCTCAGTTTGCTTAACCATTCGCCCTTTGAAGGACATCTGAATTTGTTTCCAGTCTTTGGCTTTTACAAATAAAGGTGCTATAAACATTCATATACAGGTATTTGTGTGAAAGTTAAGTGTTCATTTCTGTGGGATAAATGGCCAAGAGTACAACTGCTGGGTCATATGGTAATTAATATTTAAGAAACTGACAAACTGTCTTCCAGAGTAGCTGTACCACTATACATTCCTACCAGCAATTTAAGACTAATCCAGTTTCTTCTCGTCCTCACCAGTATTTAGTGTTATCACTACTTTTCATTTTAGCCATTCTAATAGATGGATAGTGATATCTTATTGTGATTTTAATTCGCATTTCTCTAATGGCTACTCATGTTAAACATCTTTTCGTGTATTTATCATCCTTATATCCTCTTTGGTGAAATATCTTTCATCCATTTTCTAATTGGATGGTTTGCTTTTTTTAATGTTGGTTTTTTTTAAAAAATGGTAACTCAATGCATAAATTTATTATTGTTGTATTGCTTAAACTGATATGTAAATAGATAACTGACCTTTAAAAATGGTATCAACATAGTATTGAGGAGATAACATAGAAGTAAAATGTCTGAACATACTATTGGGTTTTGAGAGTTCTTTATATATTCTATTATAGATACTGGTCCTTTGTTGGATATGTGGTTTGCAAATATCTTCTTTAATGAAGTCTTTCACATAGCACAAGTTTTCAATTTTGATGAAATCTAATTTATCAATTTTTCTTTTTATAGATCACACTTTTTGGTTTCCAGTCTAAGAACTCTTTGCCTACCTCTGGGATCCAGAAGACTTTCTCCTATGTTTTTAACTAAAAAATTACAGTTTTATGTTTTATATTTAAGTCCCTGATCCATTTTGAGTTAATTCTTTATTAAGGTGTGAGGTGTGGGTTGAGGTTCCTTTTTTTTTTGCTTGTGGATGTCCAGTTGCTCCAGCACCATTTGTTGAAAAGGCTATCTCACTACCATTAAATTGCTTTTACACCTTTGTCAAAAACCAATTGTGCATATTTATGTGGGTTTATTTCTGCCTTCTCTCTTCTCTTCCATTGACCTATATGTCTCTCCCTGTGCCAATATTACATGGTCTTGATGACTGTACCTACATAATAAGCTTTAATATTGGATAGAATGATTCCTCCCATTTTATTCTTTTTAAATATTGCTTTGGCTATTGTAGGATCTGTACCTATCCATATATTTTAAAATAAGTTCATCTATGTCTACAAAAAACCATGCTGGGATTTTGATTTGAATTTCATTAAACTATAGATCAACTTGGGGGGAACTGACATCCTTACTGTATTGAGCCTTCAATCTATGAACACAATATGCCTCTCCATTTATTTGGGTCTAATTTGATCTTTTTCATTAGCTTTTGTAATTTTTCAGCATAAATGCTGTACATGCTTTGTTAGACATACAGCTAAGTATTTCATTTTCTTTGGAGTGACTGGAAATGGGATTATCTGTTTTCACATGTTAATTGTGAGTATAGAGTAATGTGAGTGATTTTTGTGTGTTGATCTTGTATCTTGCAACCTTGCTCAACTCACTTACTAGTTTAGTTGTAGGAGTTTTTTTGTAAGATTCCTTGGGATTTCCTACATAAAAAAATCATGTCATCTGGAAATAGAGATAGTTTTAATTCTTCCTTTCCAATCTGAGTGTTGTTTTTCTTTTTCTTGCCTTACTGTGGTAGCTACAACTTCTAACACTAGATTGAATAAGATTAGTGAGAGCAGATATACTTGCCTTGTTCCCAATATTAGGGGGCAAGTATTCAGTCTTTCACCATTAAGCATGATGTTACCTGTAGGTTTTTTGCAGTTGTTCTTTATCAAGTTGAGGTAATTATCCCCTATTCCTAATTTGCTGAGTTTTTATCATAAAGGATTTTCTGAAATGCTTTTTCTGTATCAATTGATGTGATCATATAGTTTGTCTTTTTTAGCTTTTGATATCGATTGCATTAATTTTTAAATGTTAAACTAGCCTTGCATACCTGGAATAAATCACACTTGGTCATGAGGTTTAATTCCTTTTACATATTGCTAGATTCAGTAATCTAAACTCTGTTGGGAATTTTCGTGTCCAAGTTCATGAAAGAGACTGATCTATATTTTTCTTTTATATACTGTCTTTGGTTTCAGTATAAGAATAATACTAACTATAAATTGAGACTACAATCAAGGTAATAGACATATCCGTAAAAAAAAAGTTGAGAAGTGTTCCCTCTTTTATTTTCTGAAACAGATTTTGTAAAATTGGTGTTAATCATTTTTTAAATGTTTGAATGTTTGATAGAACTCTTCAATGAAACCATATGGGCCTGGAGATTTAGTTTTTGGGAACATTTAAATTACTAATTCCATTTCTTTAATAGTTATAGGGTTAATTGTGCTAATTGAGATTATCTATCATTTGGGTTGAGTTTTGATAGTTTATGGTTTTCAAAGAATTGCTCATTTCTTCTAAGTTGTCAAATTTCTGACTATAAAGTTGTTTGCAATATTCCCTTATTCTCTTAATGGCTTCCAGATCAACAGTGATACACATGAGATTCTATAGTGATACACCTGCCTCATTCCTGATATTGGTGATTTGCGTCTATTCTTTTTATTTTTGTCAGTCTTGTTAGAGGTTTATCAATTTTTTTTAAAAAAACCAGTTTTTTGTTTAATTAATTTTTTCTATTTTCTTATTTCAATTTCATCAATTTCTGCTTTTTATTATTTTCTTCCTTCTACTTTGGGTTTATTTTTCTTTTTTCTTTTTTCTAGTTTCTTGAGGTAGGAAGTTAGATTATTGATTTGAGACCTTTTTTCTATAAATTTTCTCAGCACTGCTTTAGCTGACTCCCACATTTTGAAATATTTTCATTTTCATTCAGTTCCATGTATTTTAAAATTGCTTTGAGACTATGACCCATGAATTATTTAGAAATACATTGTTTAATTTTCAAGTGTTTAGAGATTTTCCTGCTATCTGTTATTGATTTCTGGTTTGATTATATTATGGTCAGAAAATGTATTTTGTATGATTCGATTTAAATTTGTTAAAGTTTTTTTCATGGCCCAGGATACAGTCTATCTTGGTGAATCTTCCATGGGCACTTAAAAAATATGTGTTTTGTTTTTGTTGGGTGCAGTGTTGCACAGATGTCTTATAGGTTTAGTCGGTTTATAGTATCATCCAAATCTTTTATATTCTTGTTGATCTTCTGTCTGCTTGGTTCTATATATTACAGTTGTCCCAAAGTATCTGAAGGGTGTTGGTTCCAGAGCACTCTCCCTGCCCCCATGAATACCAAAATCTATGGATGCTCAAGTCCCTTATATAAAAAGGCACAGTATTTGCATATAACCTACACACATCCTCCTGTGTAGATGAAGTCATCTCTACATTATGTATGATACCTAATACAAGGCAAATGCTATTTAAATGGTTATGCTGTATTTTTAAACTTGTGTTATTCTTTATTGGTTTTTTCCCAAATATTTTTGATCCAGTTGGCTGAATCCATGGATGCAGAACCCACAGATACAGAGGGCCAACTGTATTGGAAGTAGGGTACTGAAGTCTCCAACTTTTATTATTAAATTGTCTATTTCTCCTTTCAATTCTGTCAGTTTTTACTTTACATTTTGGGACTCTTGTTAGGTGCATGCACATTTAGAATTGGTATATCTTCTTGGAGAATTGAGCCTTTAGTCAATATGTAATATTCCTCTTTATCCTTGGTAATTTTCTTTACTCTGAAGTCCACTTTGTCTGGTATCAATATAGTCACTCCAGCTTTCTTCTGATTAGTATTTGTATGTCTATCTTTTTCCATCCTTTTACTTAGTTACATCTTTATTAATTAATTAATTAATTTTTGAGCCAGGGTTTTGCTCTGTCGCCCAGGCTGGAGTGCAATGGTGTGATCATAGCCCACTGCATTCTCAAACTTCCGGGCTCAAGTGATCCTCTTGATCCTCTTGCCTCAGCCTCCCAAGCAGCTAGGACTACAGGTGTGCACCACCATGCCTAGGTAATTTTTTCTTTTGTAGAGATGGGGTCTCACTATGTTGCTCAGGCTAGTCATAAACTCCTGACCTCATTATCCTCCCCTCCTCAGCCTACATTCTACTTGAATGAGCAAGTGCTGGTATTACAGGCATGAACCACAGTTACATAATTGTATTTGAAGTGAGTTTCTTACAGACAGCACATAATAGGGTCATTTAAAAAAATCCATTCTAAAAGTCTGTTTCTGATAATTTTGTCATTTATATTTAATGTAGTTATTGATACATCTGAATTTAAGTCTACTGTTTTATTATTTGCTTTACATTTGTTCCCTCTGCCTTTTGTCTGTTTTCCCTTTCTTCTCTTCATTTGGATTATTTGAACATTTTTTAGTATTCCATTTTAATTTATCTATTGAGCTTTTATATGTACCACTTTGTATAGTTTTTTGGTGGTTGCTCCAGATATATTTAATTTTTCAGTCTACTTAGAATATTTGCTATTTCAAGTGGAATGTAGAAGTCTTATCACACATAAAACCTTTTAACCTATCCCCTTCTTCATATTGCCATTGTCTTGTGTATTGCATTTTCATAAACTGAACACCTTATTAGACATTATAACATTTGCTTTCAATCATCATATATATGTTAGAGATATCAAAAGAAAAAAATAGCCAGATATTTACCATTTCTATTGCTCTTCCTTCATTCTTAATGTCCCATATTTCCTTCTGTCCTCAGTTCTCTTCTATCTGCAGAACTGCATTCAGCAATTCTTTCAGAGTGGGACTGCTGGCAAGAAATTCTCTTCGTTTTCCTTCATCTGAGAATGTTTTTATTTCACCTTCATTACTAATGTGTATTTTCACTGGATATAGGATTTCAGTTGATAGTGCTTTTATTTCTGTACTTCGAGAACGTTGTGACACTTCCTTCTGGCCTCTATGCTTTATGGTGAGAAATCCACTATCATTCCAAATGTTGCTCTCTGGGTGCTTTCAAGTTTTCTTGTCTTTATCTTTTCAGCAGTTTGTGATGTGTGTGAGCCTAGATTTCCTTGGGTTTATCCTTTTTGGGATTTGCTGAACTTATATAATATGTAGGTTTACATCTTTTGCCATAAAGAAGTTTCCGGCCATTATTTTTAGGATTCTGATGACACAAATGTTAGACTGACTGTTATTGTCCCATAGGTCTCTGAGACTTAATTTTTTTCAATCTTTTTTTCCTCTGTGTTCAGATTGGATATTTTCTATTGATCTATCTTCAACTTCACCGACTCTTTACCCTGTGTTCTCCATTTGCTATTAAGTCCACTCTAGTTACTGCATTTTTCAGTTCTAAAATTTCGATTTGATTCTTCTTTATTGGTTCTGTTTCTTTTCTGAGCCTTCTTATCTTTCCATTTGTTTCAAGCCTTTTCCTCTCGGAGCATTTCTATAACACCTGCTATCTTCATCGTCTTGCTGTTGGTATTTTTTGATTGCCATTTCCCAAGTGAGTTAAAATTGTCCTGATTCTTCAAATGCCGAGTAATTTTGAGTGATATTCTGGATACTGTGTTATGAGACTGTGTCTTATCTAAATCCAAAGGAGGTTAATATTTTTGTTTCAGCAGGCAATCAACCTGGGTGGGTTCAAGGCACAAGTTTCAAGCAGCCTTTTGTAGCTTACGGTTTCAATATCAGTTCCATTTTCAAAGCTTTTGCAGTGGTATTCAGATGTGTCCGTGTGTGGTCCACTAATTGGCTGGTATAAGACCTGGGCTATGGTCTTAAGGCTATCTAACCCTTAGTTCAGTTCTCAAAGTCTTTGGTACATGTTTAGGAGAAGTCTATACAAATGAACTTAGGGGTGAACCAAGGAGTTCATAAATATCTTTACAGGTTCACTTTCCTGAGTTCCTTCCTCTCTTTTGTCAACCTGGTACTTTCTGATTCCCCAGGACTCCTCTTTTTGCTCCTCCAGGAATGCTGGAGCTCTAGTTACTCTGTTCCACTTTGTATTTCCCATAACTGCACCTATGGCCAAGCAGTGGGAGGACAGAGAAAAATAAGCAACAGGGGTTTGCCCAACCTTCTTGGGACCACATCTAATTCAAGAGAAGGTTACCCTCCATCAAGTGCTTTAGGTGTCTGTGGGTCCTTGGTACCACTGCTGTTATTGCCACTGCCACGGTCAGGTTACATGGGGCATGAGAGAACAAAGACAAAAGAAGAGAAAATCAGAGGATTTCCCCAACTGCCTCTGAGCATCAGGAATTCTGTTTCCTGCAACTTGAGCAAGAACCAGAGAGCTTCCCTTAGAGCTCTCTCTGTGCTCTGGTGCCTACTTCTAGGTTTCAGGTTGCCCTGAGTCTGGCTGAGACCAGAGGACAAATGGGAGAATCCCTGCTAGTTAGGTGGCACTTTGAATTCTGTCTTCTCCAATCTACCTGCTACTATTTATTTTTCAGAGTCCTTAAATAGCTGTTCTACGCATTCTGTCCAGGTTTTATTGCTGTATTCAGAGGGAGATACAGGGTGGAGTGTGCTTACTCCATGTTACCTGTAACTGCCTATGTTTAAGATTGATTTTCAAGCATATTCCATTTTATTAATACATTTTTTTCCCTGAGTGTTAAAGGAATAACCTGAGTGGTAAAGGAGTCTTAGAAATTTTTAATTGCAGGGTGTGGTGGCTCACACCTGTTAATCCCAGCACTTTGGGAGGTCAAGGCAAGAGGACTGGTTGACGCCAGGAGTTTGAGATCAGCCTGGGCAACATAGGGAGATGCTGCCTCTACAAAAAAATTTAAAAATTAGGTAGGTACAGTGGCATGCACCTGTAGTCCTGTTACATGGGAGGCTGAGGCAGGAGGATCGCTTGAGCCCAGGAGTTTAAGGCTGCAGTGAGCTATGATCATGCCACTGCACTTTAGTCTAGGTGACAGAGCAAGACTCTGTCTCAAAAAAGAAAAAAGAAAAAAATTCAATTGTAAACATGTTCTAGGAGTACAAGAAAGTATGAGTGCCAGATTCATATTAGCCACCAAAGTCTTGTTGATTCTCTTGAGTGTTCCTTATATAAACTTTCCTAGAAATATGTGAATATAACTTACCTGTTATCTCCACATGTAGCAACTTTGTTAAGAGTGTGTGAAACTGCAATACCGGTTAGATTATCTCTATGATTACGACCTTGAAGTACCTCATGACCAACCTCTGGAACATGAGTAGAAATGACCACAAAAATTCCACGTGAAAAACCAATTGCGATGTAGCCATCACCACACCTACAGTAACAACGGTGACAATATGGTGTAAAAAAAAAAAAAAAAAAAAAAAAGGAGTTTAACTATTATTGGCAATAAAATAACAGGTACTTTAAAATGAAGGAATATATTCATACAAGATAGAATATAATTTATCAAAGGCCTACTCTGTGTCAGATAACATGCTAAATAATTTCACGTACTAATTCAGAAAATGTTATATATAAAATTAAATGTTATAGACAAAAATTAAATATAATTAGTAGGTAAAAACACATAGATGTCCTTCTGTAATGAGCTTTTCGTACATACCAACAATAGCAGACAATGTTGCCATAGTGCTGCTGAAATTCCAAGTCAGTTGGCTTATCTGGATCATACAGATTAAAAAGACACAAATTTCTCTTGCCAAGCACCATACTTATCTGCCAGAAAAGATTAGGAGATTGTGAAATGAATTACATAGTATTTCATGAAAAGACCAGTAAGCAAATCCAATAGCTGAACCTAATTTATATAAATAAGTTCAGTTTAGATATGCTAAATGCTATAATTAGTATAATAATGTGACTCACTAAAAAAAATGCATTTACTAATATATATTCTGGTAAGGGTCCTTGGCTTTACATATTTTCAATATATCCTTTAAAATATGCTAAAATTTCTTTGTGGAATAACCTTTTAAACTCTCTCATTGGAGTACTACACATATGAAATTGTAAATCCAAAAGTTCCATGGCAAATGAATTTATATTCAGAGTATAAAGAGTCTTCCATTCTAAGAGGCCATTCTGCTTTTGAGCCATCTGGGATTATAGGTCTATACCCTTGTAGATAATCTATCTTGGTTTTTTATACCCTCATTGTTTCCATCACCTGCAGGTCAGTGTGCCTAAACTCGTGTCCCTATTGATTGTGCAAATCAATATTTAAATGTAATTCTCAGCATAGGGTGTAACTGTGTTGGGGAGAGAAAAGAGTGTATTACTTATTTGGGATCATTAAGGGTGACGCCTTGATATATTTCCTTGATTCTAAGATACTATCAACTGTAAATCACTATCAATTTAATCATAGCTTTGTAGGAGATAAAGAAATATTACCTCATTAAATATATTCACGTTGTTTGTGAAAATCATCTGGATTTCAGGATGTTAAAATGTGGCAGGGAAAATGCATCTAAGTATTAAAGAAACAAAAACTACAACTTCCAGAGAGCTCTGTTCATCACACTGATACAGTAAAAATTTAAAAATGATATAGAAATCAATACTTCTGTTCTTAAAGGTACCCCAACTTTTTCTACTCCCACAAGAATAAAAAGAGCAACACCAGCTATAACAGAAAGCTGTTCTCATTTGCTGTGGTATCAAGTAGTCGGCAGCAGAGAAAACAAATTTTAGGCCTAAAAGGCTGAGCCCTATCTTGGCTTAATACACAACAAACATAACTTCATCTGAGAAAAAGAAATAGTATATTCTACAAAATTATTTGGGCAGGGATTTGATTTAGAATTCTTACTGTGTTTTCAGCAGCAGAGTTTCGGTCTTCTGTCCTCATCATGGAAAACTGCATGTTACTTGGCTCTGATCTCACTGATATCTACAGGGGTAAAAATATCATCACTGTGAATAAAACCAATATTCAAATTCATCCTGAATATTAATAAAATAGGTAACTTGCTTTTATTTCTGAATAATGTTGGACTAAACTAAAAAAATCCTACTGCCACAACTACCTAGCAATTCTGGATAAAACAGAACACACATCCTATTAAAGAAATAGAACGCTTGAAAGAAGGAAAGGGGAATTTACAGCGTTTATCACAACAAAGATCAAACTAAAAACACAGAGTGGAGCAGGCGTAGTGGCTCATGTCTGTAATCCCAATGCTTTGGAAGGCCAACGCAGGAGGACTGCTTGAAGCCAGGATTGAGACCAGCTTGGGCAACATAGTGAGACTCCATCTCTACGTAAAATAAAAAATAAATTAGCCAGGCATGGTCGCATGTGCCTGTAGTCCTAGCCACTTGGGAGGCTGAGAGAGGAGGATTACTTGAGCCCACGAGTTTGAGGCTGCAGTGAGCTATGATGATGTCATTGCATTCCAGCCTGGGCGACAGAGCAAGACCCTGTCCCTAAAAAAATAAAAATTAAAATCACAGTGTGTGCAGTAACTGATGACACAGCTATCCAGAGCAGCTAGTACGGGGAGACAATAAGGAAGCCCATTTGTCTTAGCTTGAGCTCTAGGTCAGAAAAAACAAAGTTCATTTCAAGAATTTAATCGAAGACCTCCCCTCCTATCCTCAGTATAGTATGAGGTTCAAATTTACATGTTTGAATGGTCTGGGAGCTCCCAAAGTGAGGATTTAATATAAAATGTGGAAAGATCCAGGCTCATAATATCCCTGTAGTGTCTGACAAAAACAAATCCAGAGCTTCTAGCAAGGTTGAAAACAATTTCCACAGATAAATCCTACTTGAGGTGGGCTCAAAATTCAAAATTACAAAACTCACAAAGAAATAATGCATTAAGAGCAGAAGTCAGCAGATCTAAAAAACAGAATTATATGAAAGAGAAATATAAGATAAATACTTTAAAAATGATTAAAGACATAAAAGGACTCATAAATATGAGAAAAGACTTTTTTAAAAAGCTCAGGCAGACTTTTTTTTGAATGCATATGCACTTCTGTATTGTAAGAGGTGTATATGGTGGGCAGAATCCTAAAAAAGCGGTACTGCTGGGTTAAAAGGTAAGTGCATATATAGTTTTGTTAGCTGCTTTCAAGTTTCCCTCCAGAAGGGGCATGTCAATTTTATCTACAGTTTCACCAAAAGAATATGTTGTCATATTATATATAATTTTTGCCAGTTTGATAGGTGACAAATGGTATTTTAGTGTGGCTTTAATTTGTAGTTCCTTAATTATGAATGAGTTTGATCTTTTTTCCCATATGTATGAGCGCCATTTTTATATATTTTTGTATGATCTATCTATTCAAGTATTTCAGGCAGATTTTTAAAAGAACTACAAAGTAATTTCTAAAAATAAAAAATAGAGTCATTAAAATAAACTCTCCCAGTACTTTGGGAGGCTGAGGTGGGAGGATTGCTTGCGGCCAAGAATTCAAGAGAAGCCTGGGCAACATAGTGAGAGTCCGTCTCCAAAAAAAAAAAAAAGCCAGGTGTAGTGGAGAGCACCTGTAGTCCCAGCTACTCAGGAGGCTGAGGCAGGAGGAGCACATGAGCCCAGGAGTTCAAGGCTGCAGTGAGCTATGCTTGTGCCACTGCACTCCAGCCTGGGTGACAGAGTGAGACCCTATCTCTAAAAAATAAATAAATGAAAATAAAAATTAAAAAGAAAATAAAAATTTAAAAACTCAATGGGATAGACAATTAGACAAATTTGAAGAAAGAATACGTAAACTAATCTGAGAAAATTATCCAAAAGGTTGCAGAGTGGCAAAAGATAGACTCTATGACCAAGAGATAGGAGACATGAGAAGGTGTAACATATATTTAATAGATATTCTAGATAAACAGAATAGAAAAGACAAGAGGTAATATTCAAAGAGATAATAATGACTAAGAATTTTCCTGAATTGACAGAAGGCAGCAATATTCAGATTCCAGAAGACAAATCCTGAGCAGGATAAATAAAAATAAATCCATACAAGTAACACTGCAGTGATCTGCAGAATACCAAAATTAAAACAATTGAGAGAAAATACCAAATGAAGCAACACTTACAATGTACGCTTTGCTTACTACATGATGACTTAAGTAGAATGTCTAATTTTGGAAGCAGACTTCTTAAGGATTAGAAATAGGAAATATTAATAGCTGTCTTGTAGGTAAAAAATGGCAGATTGGTAGTGACTTTCTGTGATGCTACGTGGAAAAAATATTCTAATGCCATATCTTGATTCGGTGGAGGGGAAAAAATTCAGTATCTATTGGTGATGTCTGATATGGACGCAAGAGAGAGGAGTAGCAGCATTTGTACTGTATATCCACCATTCTATTTTCAAAAGACATTGAAAATAGAGTGATTAAAAGTATAGGATTTCTAATGCTTTACAAGTTCCATTGGTAAAAAACCAAAACAAATAAAAAAACCCACGAAAGTATAAAGTTTCTAGAAATTGCCATAGCCAACAATTTTTTATGATGCCATTATTAATCTTCCTTAAGAACCACTTTAATCATGCAGGATTCTGCTCACAATGGTAGAGTGACTTACTTCTGCCTAACTTTCAAAGCTTTCCAGATACAGGAACCAACTTCCTTCGTCAGCACTATTTTCTATAGATTCTTGATCAAAGCCCATACCTTTGATCAGGCTAGGCTTGAACAAGCCATGAACAAACTGTAAGTTTTTCCTTTTATCTTTGTTCATGTTCTTTTGCTTGGACTGACAGAGACTGCTAAATGCTTTGTATTATCTACTAAAACAAGTTTTAGCAGGGCACACGATCATCCAGGTAGACTACATTTGCAGAAGTTAGGGTAACCATGTGACGGTACGCTAGTCACATGATATGAATGGAAATAATAAATGCATCTTCCAAGTCATATCCATTACAAATTTCTTACATTCCACTTCTCTTTTCCCCGCCCTGGGCTGAAATGCAGATGTGATCCTGGTACACTAACTTCAACCATGTGGATGAAAGTACAACACTAGAAAATGGCAGAGTTGTAAGATGGAAGGAACCTAGGGCTCTGTACAATTTTGCGAAGTAGAGGTACCTCGATGACCTGTCTACCTCTCTGTTGTTACACGAGAAGGCGGGGGGCTGGGAGGAACCATGCAAACTATCGTATCATTACAGCCCCTACGAGCCTATACCGACTGATTCAGATAGCCTTCTATCTTTTAAAGATTCACAATTCGGTTTTCACTGATCTCCTCCATCTCCCAATGCTATAGTATTTGTAAGCTGTACCACAAAATTTGACAATCATATAAGGCCATATGTGTTTTATAATGATTAGTAATGTCTTCTTAAGAGTAGAGCCCTATGATTAGTAGCCTCTAAGATAGCCTACCACCTGGTTTTATGTCTGTGTAATCCCTTCTCTGCCTGAGTGTGGAGTGGACCTTGTAACTCACTTCTGAAGGACACAATGTGGCAAAAGTGATTCTAATTTAGGTTATGAAGAGACTCTGGCTTAAGTCCTGAATGACTGCTTTCATTCTCTTGCCAGACGGTATGTCGTAAGGCACTCTATGGAGAGCCATGTGGCAAGGAAACGAGGAAGGCTTCTGGTGAATAGCTAGAGAGAAACTGAAGCCCTGAGTCTAACAACCTGTAGGGAGTTGAATCCTGTCAACAACCACGTGATTCAGCCTGGAAGCAGATTTTCCCCTAGTTAAGCCTTCAGATGAGACTGCAGCCCTAACAACATGACTGCAGCAGCCTTGAGAGAGACTCTGAGGCAGAGGCACTCAGATAAGCTGCATCTGGATTCTTCATTCACAAAACCTATGAAATTGTAAACGTCATTTTAAGCTGCTACATTTTGAGGTAATTTATTATGTAGCAATAGATCACTAATACAGAGCCACATTTCATATTCCTTCTATAGTATATAGCACAGTGCCGTGTGCCCAGCAGGTATTCAAAGACTGTGTTAGTCAATGTTAGTCATTATTGCTCTAGCAATACTAAATCATTACCAGTAGTTCAAAGTGAAATTTTCCCGTTGGTGAGATTATGCAGCTATTGGCAAAACAAATTCCCTTAAAGAGGGAACTTCTGAAGATCTATTCAATCTGAATATCAGTAAAATTTAATCTTAAAATTAAATCCGATTAGGATTAGTCTGGAACCAATTTAACATATCAGTTAAAGGTATGGGCTTTAGAATCAGGCAGACCTGACTCTGAGTCCAGGACTTACAAGTTAATAACACTGATATTATAAATATACATATATAAGAATTAATCCACAAATATACTATCTAACAATAATCATAGAGCTGATAATCCATGCTAATACCAAAGGGAAATATACAAAGGTGGGTATATGGGGAATGCCTTCATATTAAAGAAAAATGTTCTAATACATAAAGAGAAAGGCTTTTGATGTCTGGAATATGAAGTTACTGTATACTTATCTCACATAGAGATTTTAAAATTTTATAGATTAGACAAACTATTTTGGAGGAAAATTTGAATATAACAGACCAAAGAGATGTTACCATATTACCTGTCTTATCGTGTCACCTTCTTGGTTACTAACTGTAATCATTTTATCTTCACCACCTAAAGCAAGCAGATTTTCTGCATTCCAACATCCACATGTGATTCTCTTAGTATGTTTTCCTGAAAGAGAGATGATTTTTGTATAGACACATGGATTTCTTTAAAAAACAAAAATAAAAAATCTGTGATGCCAATCTGCAAGTTTAGGTACTGTATCATGGGATTAAATAGAGAAGGAATTGAGAATCTCATCAAAGCAGTTAGTGTCTAAACAACTTTACTTAAAATAGTTTATTACGAAGTTGTCAATCAAGATAATGGTATAAAAGGGCAATACTATCTTTCAATTTTTTATGTGGATAGAAGCACAGGCCCTAACATAAAAAGATGTTCTGTTCCCGGACAAGGTTTGTCTGTTTACCATATAACCAAACCTATAATCATAATGTCTTCAGAGAAGTAAATCACAAAGCAATGAAGTTAACTTTACTTATCTTCAGCTTCACCTTGTGACAGACCTTTGACATAGCAGATTTAACATTCATAGTTTCAACTGTTTACGTATAACTAAAAGACATCATAATCTGTGATAATGCTGATGTGCAAATATGAATGTACCCTAGTGAGACTTGTGTTAAGAACTGAGTAATTTAGCTAGTGAGTAATATTAGATAACCACTACTTATCAAGAAGCTTTTTTTTTTTTGAGACAGGGTCTCGCTCTGTCACCCAGGCTGTAGTACAGTGGTGTCATCATAGCTCACTGCAGCCTCAAACTCCTGGGCTCAAGCGATCCTCCTGCCTCAGCCTCCCGAGTAGCTGGGGCTCCAGGTGCATGCCACTATACCCACCTAATTTTTTCTATTTTTTGTAGAGATGTGGTGTTGTTATGTTGCCTGGGCTGGTCTCAAACTCCTGGCCTCAAGTGATCCTCCTGCCTCAGCCTCCTAAAGTGCTGGGATTATAGGGGTAAGCCACCACACCCAGCCATAAAGCTTTTTCACTGAGTATTTTGGTTAGTACAAAAACTACATTTTTGGGGGAAATCATGTGCTAGACACTGGCATTTGTGAAGGTGTGAGATAGGTAAATTCAGGAGCCCCGAGGTTACCTGTATTAGCAAGAGTGGTTAAGTGTGCAGATTCTGGAGCCAGACGGCCTTGCTTTGAATCTTGGCCCCACTACTTACTGCAAACCCTGGGTAAGTTACTTAACGTTTCTATTCCTCACTCCATCTATAAACTGGGGATAATAGTAGGACCTGTCTCATAGGGTTGAGGATCAAATAAATGAACATACTTACAAGAGTACCAGACACACAGAAAGTGCTATATAACTGTTACCTATTTTAGCTGTTCTTGCTCATTTTATTCTTTGTACCCTTTATAGAACCTAACATAGTACCTATACAGAAGGCAGGTAATAAATAAATGGTTAAGTGAGTGGACCTTGAAGCAAGCGTTTCCCGGGTGTTAGAGGCTCAGCAAGAAGGATAGTCTGGCTGTAGCAGAGAAAGTGAGGAGAGAAGAAATGAGAGAGGTTACGGAGGCCAGATCATGGAGGGTTGGCTGACCACTGTAAGACTTTTGGTTTTGATTCTTTTTTTTTTTTTTTTTTTTTTTTTTAAAGTGTATGACTGTGTTGCCCGGGCTAGAGTGCCGTGGCGTCAGCCTAGCTCACAGCAACCTCAAACTCCTGGGCTCAAACAATCCTTCTGCCTCAGCCTCCTGAGTAGCTGGGACTACAGGCATGTGCCATCATGTCCGGCTAATTTTTTCTATATATTTTTAGTTTTCCAATTAATTTCTTTCTAATTTTAGTAGAGACAGGGTTTCACTCTTGCTCAGGCTGGTCTCGAACTCCTGAGCTCAAACAATCCACCCGCCTCGGTCTCCCAGAGAGCTAGGATTACAGGCGTGAGCCACCGTGCCC
>CAUYSK010007532.1:0-31575 GCA_963575035.1 Avahi laniger | reverse complement strand
TTGATCTGTCTATATAGCTATCATTTAACTAGTTAATTCACATGTCTGCATGTATTAATGTATATGGAGATATCTAGTATAATGGCCATATTTTCAGAATGATGTTCACCGAATTAAAAAATGTTTTTTTTGTTTTGTTTTTGTTTTGAGATAGAGTCTTGCTTTGTCACCCTGGGTAGAGCACAGTGGTGTCATCATGGCTCACTGCCACCTCAAACTCCTGGGCTCAAGTGACCCTCCTGCCTCAGCCTCCAAAGCAGCTGTGACTACAGACACAGCCACAATGCTCTGCTAATTTTCCATTTTTTGTGGGGATGGGTCTTGCTCTTGCTCAAGCTGGTCTCAAACTCCTGAGCTCAAGCAATCCTCCTGCCTCAGCCTCCTGAGTAACTGGGACCACAGGCGTGCCCCACCACAGCCGGCTAAGTTTTTCTATTTTAGTTGCCCAGCTAATTTCTTTCTATCTTTAGTGGAGATGGGGTCTCACTCTTGCTCAGGCTGGTCTCAAACTCCTGAGCTCAATCGATCCTCCCGCCTCGGTTTCCCTAAGTGCTAGGATTACAGGAGTGAGCCACCTCTCCTGGCCTGCAGCAGGCCTCAGGCTGGACACAGTGGGGACCCCATGGGAAACATCAGACGAGCGTCCATACATAGCGGTCATATGGAGAAGAGCTGGGGGCAGTGTGAGCTCTTTTTCTCACACATGTGCTGCGGGGCTGAGAGCCTGAAAAGAATTGGGGGCCCCAGTGGGAAGCCAACAGGACCTCCCGGCAAACAGCACCTCTGATGTCCAGACTGAGCCTGGCCCTTCTGCCCATCTGACCCCTGAGAGCCAGGCGTATGTGTGGCTCCCATGGCCCATGAGGGCACATCATCGTGTGCCCCCATCCCAAACCCACCCCACTTCTGCGATTACGCAGCATTGGGCCCTCCAGATGTCTGGATGCCTCCTGAGGCCACATAGCAGCCCTTTAACCACCCCTGCCCAGGACCCCAAAGGGACTCAGCCCTAAGCATGTGAAGGGCCTTGCCCCCCACCTCTGTAGCACAGGCCCACAGAGGAAGGATGGTGTCCCAGCCTGGGGAGCCCCCCTCCTGCATCAGCCCTGGGGACCCCTCACCTTCCCCCCACCCCAGCCCAGTCTTCCTGAGGCAAGTCCCCAGTCCCAGGGCCTCTTTCCTGGCTTTATCCCTGGGCTGGCTGGACAGGAACTTCCTGCTGGAGAATTCCCGGATCCTCCTTGGGAGGCTGCAGCACGGCCTGGGAACTCGGGGGAGGGAGGGAAGTCAGGGATGCTCCCCCTAACAGGGGCAGGGCTTGCGGGCGGCAGGGGCTCCGCGGGCACTCTGGGCTGTGGGTCCTTCCGCACTCCCAGGTCAGGCTCACCAAACTGCCTGCCGTCCCGCCCAGGTGCCCTGCTGCGGCCCCTCCACTCTGCAGCGGCGGCAGCCCCAGTGGCCCCGTTGGCACAGACTGGGGACTACATCGAAAACACCCCCCACCCTGATAAAGTGGGCTTGCTCTGCGGTTGAGAATGAGGAGCCGGGTCCAAGACAGCCAAGACCAAGGTCAAAGTCAAAGCAGGTTTTTACTGATGACATCACAGACCTGAGTCTGATGGGTGGGGACAGTATGCTGGGCAGGCCAACCCTACCAACACGTGGGCATGGGTCTTCTCAAGACCCCGGGCCTAGGGGCTCCTTGGATGTGCCCTAAGAAGACAGAGGTACGTCCCTGTCTACGGGTTCCGGGACAGCTGGGGCCAGCACCAGCTTCATCTGGCAGCCGGTCTCCCATCTCCTCAAGAAGCAGGTGCTGGCAGGCAGATATCACGTGGAGCCTAGGCACCTTCGGGCCCCTGCTCTGCACCCCAGAACCTTCCCACCTACCCCCCGAGATAAGCACCCCAGATCCTCCCCTACAGCCGGCACGGCCCCACCAACCCTGGGCCTCCTCCCTCCCACACTGTGGAGGGTCCCTTCTCCCTCCCACTCGGGGTTCTTTGGAAGCCCCGGGAGTCGGGCACCCCAGCAAACCCCGCCCCTCCTTCACCTCTGACCTGGACACCACACCGAAGGGGCTCTGCACACTTCCCTCCAGCCTAGGGTGGAGCTTCAGCGGCCTCCGCACCCCTCCCCCAGGTCCCCGGCAGTCCCTAAATGCTGGGAGGTGGCTTCCTTCCCCCTCGGCTTGGTGTCCCTGAGGGCAGAGAGGGAGAAATGGGAGAGTGATGGGGACAGGGCCCTTGGAGCACCCATAGGAGAAAGATTCCTGAGGGCAGCTCTGTCCTCAAAGTGAGGACTGGGCGGAGCCCCCACTTGCCACCGCCCAGAAAGTCCCTGGGGCCCGCAGTGCTGCTCGGGCTACCCCAGGACTGTGACCCCTGGGATGGGGCAGGCTGGCTCAGTGGGTGGCTTGGTCGGGAAGGGACCACAAGGGTTGAAGAGGGAGGGACAGATGAGGGCAGATCCCAAGATTAGAACCCTTCAGCATGAAAAGGCAAAGCGAGGGGCTCTGCCAGGTGCCGACAACCTGCGTGGATGTGGGTGAGTGACACAGAGCGGCTCCCTGTGATGTGGTGTGCAGGCAGCCTGGGGCAACAAGGAGGAGGCCCTCAGCGCCCAGCAGGCACATGTCTCTGGTCCCCACTACACCAAAGGTGCGTCATATGCCACACTCCCTGACACTGCAGCGCTTCACCGCACTAGATCCGTACCACAGTCCCCTCGTGTGGGTAAACTGAGGCTTCTAGTCCAAGTCACTGAGCAAGTCCATGCTAGAATAGGGACTTTGACTAAAGCCTTTGGCCTCCGAACCTACGCTCTTCCTTTCCGTAAATGACACGGACTGTCAGGGCAGATGTCCACTGGATACGAGGCTGAGGTGAATGGATGGAAATTAACTCAGAAAAGGCATTGACACATTTTCCAACAACAGGTCCATCAAAACGCACCCGAGGCTGATACAGGCCCAGCCTTTGAAGGCTGATGTCAAGGAGGAGGAGGAGGGTGGTGGTCTCTAGTCCCACCCAGCGGGGTCACTCCCCCGAACCTGTGTGCTCGTGGCAGTGGGTGTGAATAGGAGAGAGGGTAGAAAACGGCAACATGGTGTGAATTGCAGATGCACAGGAAAGCCTTGCAGCCTGTCTAGACAAAGCCCTCATTTTCCAGATGAGGAAACAGGCCCAGAGAAGGAGAGGGACTCGCCCTAGGCCACACAGCAAGTGAATGGCAAAGTTAAGACTTAAAAATGGACGTTGTGACTCTGAGTCAAGTGAGGAACAGAGGCTGATGGCGAGGGGAGAAGAGTGCGTGTGTGTGAGTGTGCGTGTGTGTGTGTGCGTGTGTGTGTGTGAGTGTGTGTGTGTGCACACACAGGTGGCCAGGCCTGAACTCACAAACGTGACCACCAGGAGGGGGCTGTGCTTCCCTTCCCGGGCGGTGGGGCTGGAGCCAGGGACCAGGCCCCATCTCCTGCAGACCCCAGGGCAGGCGTACCTGGCCATCCACAAGGCTCACCCCCTCCAGGGTGACCTCTGGCTGAGTCAGCAGCCCTCCGCCCTCTCGGCTGCCCGTCCTCCAGAGGCTCGACTCTCCTTGTACTGCCAGAAGCTTCTTCAATTCTGACTCCACAAAACCTGAGAGCCAGGGATGGGCAGGGGCCAGGCAGGAGTAGCGTGGAGCAAACTGCTGTGGACCCAAGGAAGAGGCGGCGGCCACCTCTCCAAACCTCATGGGAGCTCTCTGCGACTTGTGACCCTGGTCACCCCAGCCACCGCCCTTTCTTGTTTGATTACCTGGAGACAGCCAGGCACCATCTCTCCATTTCCCTGCCTTTCCTGGGAAACTCACTTTCCACGGGCTCCCTCCTGCAAAGCGTGTCTTCGCCTTCAGGGGAGAGCATTCGAGGGGCAGGTATGTGCCCCGCCTCTAGCCATCAACCCAAGAGCCTAGAGCCTGGATCTGGAACCCAAACTGCCTGCATGCAAGTCCCAGCTCTGACCATTACTAGCTGTGTGACCTTAGACAAGTTATTTAACCTCTCTGTGCCTCAGTTTTCTCACTGGGAGGTGGGGATAATAATAGGACCTACCTCAGTGTCGCAATGTGCTTATAAAAGGTCAATATCAGCAGTGATTTTTATCGTATCATGTTACTACCGCTGCACCAACTGCTGTCCACATCTGGGGCTGCACGAAGGCTCCTCTGAGACAGGGGACCCTTGGGGGCACTGCCATAGCAGCACATGATGGGAAAAGCAGGGATGCAGGTGGCCACCCAAGGAGTTAGAAGCTTCAGGGCCAGGAGAAAGGGTGGTGCTTGAGTAGCACAACCCCCACCTTGCTGCTTCCCAAACCCTGAGGGAGGAAGACCCTACCTAGACCTGGCATGGCCTCCAGCCCGGCCACACGCTGGTCCCCCAGCTCAGGCGGTCATCTTAGGTCCTCTGGTATCACCTGGTGGTAAGTGCTGGTATTGCACCCTCAGCCACTTGCCATTACTAGCTATGTGGCCTTAGACGAATTATTTGGGGAGCTTCTTGGGCCTGGGGGCCGCTTGGGAGGGGAGGGGAGGTGGCAGCACTTATCCACTGCATCTGTGGACCCAAAAGTCTTATGCAGCGGTGACTGGAGGGTGACAGTGCCTGGGACATGAGCCTGAATGATCTGTGCTCTTCCTCCATTTCCTCCCCTTTCTCCTGCTGGAGGGGCAGGCCCTCCCTGAGAGGAAGCTGAGGGCGTGCGGGCGCTGAGCAGGTGAGGAGGGCCGGGCGCCAGCCCGCAGCCCCGCCGCCACCCCCAGATAAGACAGGAAGCGGGCAAGGGCTCCCGAAAGGTTAAGAAAGGGGACTGCTACTCCTGGGCCCAGACCACGTATCCTGGGGCACAGCCAGATGTGGGAGGCCCCCCCAGGCCTCACCCTCCCATCACCCACAGACCCTGGCCATGGCTGATTCCTGAAGCTGCTTGTACAAATTGAGGAGGCGGTTCCAGGGAGTTGGCCCCATCGTGGAGGAGGCCACCCAGAGGTCTCCTGTAAAGGGGTGGTGGTCACCAACAGACTGGCAGCAAAAGGGGTGGGCAGGTCTCAGAGGGCAGGGACCTGGGTGCTGAGCTGAGGGTGGGGTTGCCTTGTTTTCTTCAGCAAACGCCTACTGTGTGCCAGGCACAGTTCTAGGCATTTTACAAAGAGCATCTCAGCTAATCCACGTAACCACCCCAAGATAGGTACTATTATATTCCTATTTTATAGATGAGGAAGCTGAGACACAGAGAGGTTGAGCTACTTGCCACGGGCACACAGCTTGGCATGGTGGAGTTGGGATTTGAACCCAGGCAGTCTGACTCTAGCAGTCCCTCAGATTGTGCCCTGTGTCCTGCCAGGCCTTCCACTCCTGAGAAGTCCTAGAAGAAGAGGGTCCATTACTGACACCTCCCCTGTGCCTGTAGCCACCATTCACCATAAAGCAGACATTCCTCCTTCCTGTGGCAGGCCTGGGGGCTGACCCCCAGCCTCCTGGCCCTCTGCTGGTATTCTTGCTCCACCTCCAGGGCCTGGGTAAAGTGGCCCCTGATCCCAACACAGGCAGGTGGGGCCCAGAGATTGCCAGAGACCCTCAAAACCTCCCCGAGGCTTTCCCATGGGCCTGCTCAGTCCCCTCCAGCCTCCCTCTCCCATCAGCCCCCTCCTCTGCCCCCTGGGGTCTTCACCAAAGACGGGGCAGAGGGCTGAGGCTCCCTCCCCTGAAATAGGGCGATGAGGGGGCTGGGGAGCAGATAGAGGGCTGAGTCCGCGGATGGGGAGGGAGGGCCTGGGGAAGGCAGCTCCCTGGGGAAGGCAGCGCCGTGGGCCTGCAGAAGGAGCTGGGAGCAACAGAAGCCCCACCCACGCTGGCACATTCCCTCTCCACCCCCCAGCCCCACCCCTTCTCAGCTTTGGTGCCTCCATCCACAGCCCCCACTTGTGGGAGGACTCCCCTGTCTGCTGGCCCCACCCCTCAACTCCCCCACCCCCACCCCTCTCCAGACTCCTCCCCACCCTGCCGTTTCCATCTCTTGGCCCAACCCCCATATCCCTGCCCTTCCCCACCCAGGCCCTGTTCCAGCCCTTTACCCACCCAAGCTCTCCCATTCCCAGGCCCCCCAACTTGCATTTGCCCATCTTAGGTCCAGGCCTCTTCCCAGGCCTCTGCCTGACACGGGGCCCCCATCCACAGCCCAGCCCCTCACCTGTCTGAGGCCCCTGTAACCCCTGTAACCTCCCCTGCTGGCTTCTCCTCTTCCTTCTCAGACAGGTTGCCCAGCGCCTCCTGGCGTCACCTGTACACGCTGGGCCAGGACCTTCGAGACCTTCTCGGGGCTGGGGGTAAAGGCCCCCATGTCCCCCACGCCCAGCCCCGAGGGATGGGTGCCATGGCAGGTGGGAGGAGCTCCTGGGCACGGCAACGGAGGGGGCACAGGGCAGCCTGGCAGGTGGCCCCAGCTCCCCTCTGCCCACGCCTGCCTGATGGCTCATCACCAGGGAGAGGGCATCCTGGCCTTGCCAGGGCCGTGCACAGCCCCCCGCCAGGGGCTCGTCAGAGCTCTTTGGGCTGCGCTTGCTCCGCACCAGGCGACAGGAAAAAGTGGGACATGGAGGAGTGGCCCAAAATTCATGACTGAAGGGTTGGAGCTGGGGCCTCCATCCTGAGAGGGACCTTACTGGGATCCCGTAGCAACCACCCCAAGACAACTGCTTAAGAACAGGAAGAGTTTTCAAATCAAAACCTCCAGTTGGAAACTTCCAGGAGTTCTAGAAGGCAAAGATGGGGGTGGGAGGGGAGTTGGTTGGAGGCAGAGAGGCCAGAGCTGATGAAGCAGGGGAGGGAGGCTCCTGAGGGCAGCGGGGGGCAGGGGGTGACTAGGAGGAGAAGAGGTTGTGAGAGCCCCAAGAGGCCTGGCAGGGATGGACAGGGGGAGGCTGGGAGGGAAGTGGACCCTGAGAATGGCCGGGGCTGTTGAGGGCTCTGCACTCACGTCCAGGCCTGTTCTGTCCTCTAGCACATTCCTGTCCCCGCCTCGACTCCCCCGTTAGCCTCCGGCTTGCACGTGTCTGGGTGGTAGCACAGACCCCACTGAGTTGTGTTTTTTTTTTCTTTTTTGTCCTTTTTTTAAACTCATGAAGTAAAATAGCACCCACTGATTTTGTTTTTGTTTTGAGAATGCATCTTACTCTGTTGTCTGGGCTGGAATGCCATGGTGTGATCACAGCTCACTGCAACCTCAACTCCTGGGCTCAAGCGATCCTCCTGCCTCAGTCTCCCAAGTAGCTGGGACTACAGGCGTGAACCACTGCACCCAGCTAATTTTTTCTATTTTTTGTAAAGACGGGTCTGACTCTTACTCAGGCTGGTCTTGAATTCCTGGGCTCAAGTGATCCTCCCGCCTCAGCCTCCCAGAGTTCTAGGATTACTGGTGTACACCACGACACCAAGTCCAGAAGTTTAATTTGACTTCTGGATATTAGGAATTGTTTTATTAATTCGTTTATTAATTTCATTTTAAATTATGTAAAATATGTACATTGTTCCAGAGTATATTCAAAAAAGTCGCTGGGCGCAATGGCTCACACCTGTAATCCTAGCACTCTGGGAGGCCAAGGCGGGAAGATCGCTTGAGTTCAGGAGTTCGAGACCAGCCTGAGTAAGAGTGAGACCCCATCTCTACTAAAAATAGAAAAATTAGCTGGGCATGGTGGCGCATGCACCTGTAGTCCCAGCTAGTCGGGTGGCTGAGGCAGGAGGATCACTTGAGCCCAGGAGTTTGAGGTTGTTGTGAGCTGGGCTGACGCCACTGCATTCTACCCAAGGTCACAGAGTGAGACTCTGTCTCAAAAAAAAAAGTCTATCTTGTCTTCCTGTTCCTTCCACGTTTGGGGCCAGTAGTCTTGTCCTTTCTCAGTTCTTGATGCACTCTTGGCCAAAGAATGACCAGACACACCAAAAGCAAGGCAAGTGTAAAAGGAAGTTTATTGAGGAAGGACAAGATAGGTTTACAGAGGAAGAGCAAGATATGTTCACCACAGAATGACGAACAGACCCCTTTGTAACAAAAGGGGCCTCAAACGTCTGAGCTCAAGCTATCCTCCCACCTCGGCCTCCCAGAGTGCTGGGATTACACAGGCGTGAGCCACCACAAGTTTTAATCTGTTTATCAGCCTATTGCCTTCAAGATTTTGAATCACACAGGTCTGAGATGCAGGTTGAATCTCAGTTTATTATTATTATTCCCCAAGGCACATACAGAACTGATTATGAATCCAGCTCAGTGACCACAGTAGAGTACTTTAAACCACTTGAGCCTCACTTTGCTCATCTGTAAAATAAGCATAGTTTACAGCCCCTACTTCCAGGGGTTGTTGAGAAGATCTAGTGAGACGGGTTGCTAAAGGGCATGGCACCCAGCGAGAAACTTCCTTACCCTAGGGTTTTACTGTCATGGATTGATGCAAAGGAAGAAAGAACAAAGATGAGGATTGGGAATCAGGGATGGGAGAAGCAGTGGGCGGCAGAGAGCCGCTCCGCCTGGCTGGGAGTGGAGCGGGAGAAGGGGCGGGAGCTGCTCCTGGGCCTGCCCTGCCCAGACCGCCCCTCCAGGCTACGGGCCTGTGCATCCGCATCCGGCCGCCGCAGAGTGACTTCCTCTAGAGGGAGCTGATTGGAGCTGGGTGCCACTGGCACCTCTATGATCTCCGGAGCCTCGCGGGTCCTCAGGCCGCGCCGGGACCAGCAGAGGCTGTATCCAGACACCAGGAATGCACTGACGCCCATTCCCAGAAGCTGGGCTCGTACCCTGGCCTTGGGAGCAGACCCAGCCCCTCGGGATCTCCAGCCTGGGCCTTGCTGAGCCATCCCGAGTTCAACCAGGATCCCGGCAGGTAAGCTGGGAGGGTCCTGCCCATCCTCGCAGATCTCAGTAGCCCCAGCCCCAGGTGGGGCAGGGAGCCGGTCGGCAGCTAGGGGGAAGGGGCAGCCTCAGGGCTTGTCCGGGCAGGTCCGCCATCCCCTGCTGGGGGCTTGATCTCTCTCTGGCTGTCCCCCAGACTGCTTCCCCTCTCACTCTGGCCTTGGATGCCAGAGAACCATGAGAATTGGGTTCTTTAGCAGCCTGTGGGATGGGAGTGGAGGTCAGAGCCAAGGTCAAGGGCAGGGACAGAACTTTTACAGCTCTCCCTGCTACCCTAAGATCCCTAGACTGGGTCTAGAGCCCAGCCAGGCAAGTTTCCCTGGGGAACGGGCCCAGGAGGTAGGCACGGAGTAGATTCCCCTTACTGGAAGTTAGGCCACTTGAATGGGGGGTGGGCGGTGGGAGGGGGTAGGCCCAGGTCAGCATAGGCCGCTGGCGTTGGGGGTAGAGGGAGTTGGGGATGCACTCAGCATCCTCTGGCCCTGCTGTCTAGGGGTGCTGGGTTTTGGAGACCGGAGAGGGAAGGCATCTTATTTAGGAAGGAGCTGCCGGGGTGGGGGTGTGCCGGGCAAGGTCTGCCTTTAACAAGGCCTGGCTCCCAGAGGTGGAGGGGAAGGTCTGCCTTCGCTGTGTCCTGTCCCCGAGAGGGTGGAAGGGTGGAGAGCTGAGTACACAGGTGGTCCACCCTTCCTCACCCATTCTTAGAGAGCTCTTGGGGCACTTTCGAAAGTAGCCCAAGGCCTAAGGGCGAGGGCTGTACCCTTCCGAGGGATAGGAGCGGGCACGCTTCTCCCCAGGGTGATGGAGGCAGCTTTGGGGGAAATGGGGCTCTGGAGGCGGTGCAAACTGAAAGTGAAACAGCTTACATCCAGGAAAGAAACACTCCTCTGTCAAGGATTCATAGCAGATCGGGGCTGCGGCCAGGACTGGGCAGAGGAAAGCGGGGGCTAGGACAGGAGAGCAGGTGTGTGGTGGGGGGCTGAGGCGTGAGGCAGGCTGGGGGGCTGGGAAGAAGGCCCTGACTCTTTAGGGCTCCCTCAGCTCACTGCAAGGCATGAGTGGGGAGGACATAGGCAGGAGGGAAATAGGGAAAGTTGCCCTGGAAAACTACACACTCTGAGGTCCACACACTGGAAAATAAATCTTAAATGAGTGTTGAGTATGTGGACTCATGAACAGTCAAACAAACAACTTTACTTTCCCTGACTAGCTATGTGGCCTCAGGCACTAGCCTCTTTGTGCCTCACTTTTCCCACCTGTAAAATGGGTATGACAGTTACCTCGCTGGGTAAATTTGAGTTTTCGGTGCTCATCACCTGGAGAGTACTCAAAAGTGGTAGGAGTATACCACGGGCTCTCAGGAAGTGTTTGCGGCTAACAGGCCTGAGTTGGAAAACAGGTGTGTTCTGACCAGCCAAGGGGAAGTGCGGCCTTCATGGGTCATTGGAGGTGACAAGCTTTCCGTGAGCATGTGCTGGGTGCGGTGCAGGAGGCCCCCAGAGCAGATGAAAGAACCCGCAGCCTCTGAAACTAGCCTCACTTGCCCAGTAGTGACAGGAAACGGGACTTGAGAGCCACCAGGGCACTGCTGCAACCGCACCCCGCTGGAGGGCCTGGCTGCCATTGAGGACACTCAGATGCCTCACTCAACATGTCGGCCGCCTCACCTTTCTTACCCGTCTCCCTCGAAGGGTTGCCAGTGTGATGCTCAAGGTCTGCTTCCTCCCAGCAGCCTCCACGGGGACCCAAGTGGTGGAGTGAGAAAAAAAGTCCCAGAGGACTGTCGGTCTTTCTGGGAGTGGGGGACCCGTCCCATGTGGCCATGGCAACTTCTCGGGCGTCCCCAGTCAGAGGCCCCTGCTCGTCCCCATCTCTGCTTTTTCTCACCCATCCCCACAGGCCGACGCTGCCCGCCACTGAGACCTGAAAAATGGCATCTGGGCAAGGCCCAGGTCCTCCCCGGCAGGGGTGCGGAGAGCCTGCCCCGCCTCCCACTTCTGGTAAGTGTCTTCCCGCCCCTCACCCATTCCGCACCCTGGAGGGCTGTCCGTGGAGAGAGCAGAAGTGCACGGGGCCAAGCAGGACCTAGGGGCGGGCTCTCCTGCCTCGGTTCGCCCCTTGGGATAAAGGAGAAAAGTATCTTTCTGGTCAAGGTTGAGCCTGAGGGCGGGGCGGAGTCCGGGCTGGGGAGGTTGGGAGGGGCCTGGGGCACGGAGGTGACGCAAAGCCGTCCCAGGGCAGGGGGGCGGGGTCGGAGGGGAGGGAGGAGGGCTGCGGAGTGGGGCGTGGCTGTTGCATCCCTGCGGCAGGAGAAACGAGGAAGTAACCGGCTTGTCACCCAGTCAGGTCTGCCGCGCAGGGGGCGGACTGTTGTGACTCGGGGAGGAAGTAAGATGGCTGCCCTCCTTCCCTTCTCCAGGGGGACGGCCAGGGAAGCTGGAGCGCACAGCCCACTGCAGGCTGTTCCCTAGACTTGGGGTTCAGGTCCCAGGTCTGCCACTGTCTCCCCGTGTGACTTTTCTGGGCCTGAGGCTACAATTTCAATTGTGCCCACATTCCCTAAACCCCAAGGGCTGGGCACCTTAGACACAGTGAAATAGACTTTGGAGCCCACATGCCTGGGACTACCTCCTGGCTTGTGCACGTCACTTAGACACCCTATGCCAAAGTTTCTTCTACTGGGGACCACCCACTTCACAGGCCCACTGTGAGGGCTGAATGCAAAGTGCCAGGAGTCACTCTGAACAGAGTAAGCACTAGGTGTCAACTAAGGGGCTGGAGTAGGAACATTTCTGTCCATGAACAAGGGCTGATGTGGCCTTGAGGCAGAATGAACCACTTAAAAGGATGGGGCTGCCGGGGTCCAGCCTCCCTCCCTGACTCCCAGCTTTGATCCTCAGAGGAGCAGGTAGCCCGGGACACAGAGGAGGTTTTCCGCAGCTACGTTTTTTACCGCCATCAGCAGGAGCAGGAGGCCGAGGGGGCAGCTGCCCTCGCTGACCCAGAGATGGACACCTTGCCCCTAGAGCCTAGCAGGTGAGCTACAGCCCCTGGGCGCACAGGGGCATCTTCAGGGAGGTAGAGGCTCACATGGGGTCTCTGCAGGTCCCAGGAGGTGGGGCGGCCTGGGTGGGGTCTTGTGCTTCTCTCACTGTTGCTCTTTTTTCATCTTGGGCCGCCACACCTATCCAGGACCCTGTACCCTCTTTAACACGTGCCTGCTCCTTGTTCCTGAGCCCAGCCCTCATGTCCGAGCACACTGTCAGGGACCTCCAAGGAGGGGTGCACAAGGCCAGGGGCAGCTCGGGTAGAACCCCTCTGCTCTGAGCCCGCCCCAGCCCCGGCTGCCCGGCTGTCTGCTCACACACCTTCGTCCTGCTCCCACAGCACCATGGGGCAGGTGGGTCGACAGCTCGCCATCATCGGGGACGACATCAACCGGCGCTATGACTCGGAGTTCCAGGCCATGCTGCAGCACCTGCAGCCCACAGCAGAGAATGCCTACGAGTATTTCACCAAGATCGCCACGAGGTATCTTGGCTGTCTCCCCAGTGGGCTCTGATCACTCTCATGTCCTGTCACCACCATGCCACGCCCTGCCCGGGCAGTGAGCTCCCCAGTGTGGGGAGACAGTTTCTCTGGCTGTGTCAGAGACGTCTGCTGTTAACTCACATGTGGTCTCGGGCCCCTGTCTTTCTCTCCCACGGCCCCAGACTCCTCATCTTGCGCATGAGCTCGCAGCTCTTTTGACCTCTGATACCGAGGACTGGACAGGTTAGATCAGGACTCGAGAGGGGCCCCACGGTGGGGATGTGCCTCAGAGCTCCCTAGCCCAGCTGGAGCACAGCTGTCCTTCGTAGCTCCGACTTGGAACCACATACCACACCAGAGATAGCAAGGTTGCGAACCTCTGCCAGCTCCTGGAGATGGCTTCCAGTCTCTATAATCTGGCATCCAAGAGGCAGTCTGGTGTAGTGGTTGAAGACACCAAATACCTGGGTTCAAATCCCAGCTTTGCCACTCACTGCCTTTGTAAAACTTCCTAGCCTTCCGTCTCCTTGCTTGTAAAATCGGGAAAATATGCTTAGAACAATGACTGTGTGCACACTTACAAAGTGTTAGTGCTGTCACCGCCAGTTACAGAGGTCAGCGCTGGGGCAGATTTGAAGCCGGAGGGAAAGGTAGGAGTAGGTGTCAGATTTAGAATTAGTGCCCTGAACTGAAATGTCCAGTCTGTGTCCTTAGAGGCCAGCTCCCACACGACTGTGATTCCGGGACCTGCCCTAATCTCCTCTTCTGTCCTTTTCTCTCTGCTGTCCCTCGGGCTGCCAGGCCAGCAGCAACGCCACAGGTAATCTCCCTGCTGCCTCTGCTCTGTCCTCTGCTCCGTCTGTGCCCCTTTGTGCCTGCAGCCTCAGGGCCACACCCCCGCAGCAGCGGCTCATACGCCCTGAGCTTTCTCCTTTCACAGAGACCCAGGTTCTTCCCGAACTGAAGCCAGGCTGGGGCAGCCTCCGGGGCCTTGATGCACAGCTAATCCACCTAGCTTTCCGGCTGGGAGAGGGTTATCGGGGGCAGGCTGAAGGGCCTCCTGGGGGCTCTCCACTGACGGTATGGGACACTCTGCCCGCAGCCTGTTTGAGAGTGGCATAAACTGGGGTCGTGTGGTGGCTCTCCTGGGCTTCGGCTACCGCCTGGCTCTGCACGTCTACCAGCGCGGCCTGACTGGCTTCCTGGGCCAGGTGACCCGCTTCGTGGCCGACTTCATGCTGCATCACTACATTGCCCGGTGGATCGCACAGAGGGGCGGCTGGGTGAGTGCCCAAGGGTAGCAACAGCCTTCCTGCTGCTGGGCTGCCTGCCCATCTTCCAACCCTACCCCGTCCCTGGGGTGTCTGTATATCCTGCCTCTTTATGACCGCCCTGTTTCTCCCGGCAGGTGGCAGCCCTGGACTTGGGCAATGGCCCCATCCGGAACGTGCTGCTGGTTCTGGCCGTGGTTCTGTTGGGCCAGTTCGTGGTACGAAGATTCTTCAACTCATGACTCCTGAGGGGGCCTTTTGGGGTCCCAGCTGAGACCCTGCCTGGACTTAAGCCAAGCTTTCTCCCTTCCCCCTCCCCTGCAGGGGTTCCCCCTCAAGAGTACAGAAGCTTTAGCAAGGGGACACTCCAGCTTTGGGGGGCCCCTGCCCATGGGTCAGTCATGGGGTGCCCCAACATTGCATGGTGCTAATGGGCCCCCTCTCTGGAACCCATCCTGTCAGAGGGGGCCCATAGCCTCCTTCAGCTCTCTGGGACCTCCCCCATCCCTGTGTGCTGGGCACTGGGGAGATTGGTAACTAAGGGGGGGTGGGAAGAGACGGGGAGCTCCTGCCTCCCAGGAAGTTTTTAATGGTTTTAGCTTTTTATAATACCCTTGAGAGAGCCCCTCCTCCCCATGCCCACCACTCTGCCCCAAGGCCAGGACATTTGGGATATGGGGGCCAGTGGGTCTACCCTATGTTCCCCAGGATTCAGCGTTTCTGGAAGGTCAGAGCCTGAAAGCTGGGACCTTAGCCTGGTCCTGGCCCTCCCTAAGCATCATGTCTCCCAGGAGCAGGACTGGCTGGGAGTGGGGGGCCAAGGTCCTGCTTAGTTCTCCCTGTTCCCACTCTGCCCGCCCCATATTGCCTTTGCGGTTGGACTCTCAGGGATTCTGGGCCCGGGATGTGGGGGGTGGGAGCGCAGGCCGGTGCCGTCTGAACTTACCGGTCAGGTCAAGAGCCTGCCTCCCCAGGTCCTCTCAGTTCTCTCCCTTCCTCTCCCCTTATAACCACTTCACTGCAGGTAAAGACCCTTGTCCCCATCCCCAGAGGCCTTGGGAGAGGGTGTGCTGAGGCCCCTCCTTGTCCGGACTACAGGGCTTAGGACTCGGTTATCAGGGAGTTGACCTGGGGGGTTCTGAGTGGGAGAAGGGTTTTCCCCACCACTCCCCCCTCATGCCCTGGGCACAGTGTAATCCAGGGGTGTGGATGGGGGAACTGTGAATACTTGAACTCTATCCCATGCTCCTCGCCTGCCTAGATCCCTCCTCAGGGTGGTGGTAAGAGTGCCTTCTCTATCTTGCACAGCCCCAGGAGGTTGGGGGTAAGGGGAGAGAATTCCTGATTAAGCCAAATGCAGGGAGGGGATGCAGATGGAGCCTGCTGGCCATCCCCCATCCTCTGAGTGTGTTTGGAAATAAACTGTGTAATCCTATCACCTCCACCTAGTAATTTCTGTATCTTCTGCTACCTTGCTTTCTCTCAGGCTGGACTGCGGGAACCTGAGCACGCCTGGCACGTACGGCAGTTTAGTGCTGAATAAAATCTCACACTGGGCCTCCAGACTCCTCTAGAGGACTGGAGGAAGTTGGGACCCCTGAACTGCTGGGCCTTGGCTACAGGGCTGGTGGAGCAGCTGCACATGTCAGAGGACCTGCACAGGCCTCGTCTGGCCTGGCCTGAATTCCTCTCCCTCCCGGGGGCCAGCACCCACGCTGAGCCAAAAGGCCCTTCTCCCCCACACTTAGCTCTGCCTGGGACACGATGTCCCCACAGCCAGCACACACACGCAGGGCTTTCATTCTAGGAGTTTTATGCTGCATGGGAGTCCCTATGGGGACGCAGCCAGGGGTGATAAAAATAACAAGCATGGGGGCGTTGCAATGTTCCAAAATCCACAAAGTCTTTCCAATCCCAGGCACCCTGGTCTGTGTTTCTGAAACCCTTCCAAAAAGGGTCACATTCAACTAGAGGACTCCAGCTTCACTTTCACTCCCCTGGGGTGGGCTTGCCAAGCTCTTCATCCCTCCACATGGTCTTCAGAGTCTGGCACAGAGGCAATCTTGCAAAAGGGAGAAGGCGGCGCTGCAGGCAGTGGTGGCTGGAAGGTGGTTGCGCACGCACGACGCAACGAACAGGAAAAACTCAGACATTTATAGAACACATATTATGTACCAGGCTTTATGCTGAGAGTTTATCATCGAGGCACAAACAATAGTATGGTGACTGTGATGCAGGGACGGCGCTCAAGCTCCCACTTTAGAGGTAAAGGAACAGGTGTCTTCCCAGAGTCGCCCAGGGAGCTATAATTTGCCGATAGTGGCTCGAGGTTTTACGTGGAGGCCGGAGGGGAGTGTGGGGCTGCTGGTCTCGCGAGCACAGGCCAGCCACAGGCTTGACTGGGGACAGACGGTGCAGTGTTGCCTCTCCGCCTCCACAGCGGCAGCTGCAGGTGGGCGGGCTGCCCGGGTCCAAGATGGCCGCCAGCCGCGGCGCGCACGCAAACGTGCCCTTTCGTGGGCGGGGCTCGGGCGCGCCGCCTGCCGCCTCCCTCTTCCGCGCTCTGACTTTTGAGGCTAATAACGTGGCGCGTTGCGCGAAGAGCGGATGATTCCGTGGCTGGAAGAAAGGCGAGTGGGCAGTGGCAGGCGCTGTGGTTTCTCTTCCCCGCTACGGAGTTGGAACGCTATCCGGAAAGGCATGGGGAGCCGCAAAAGGTTTCCGCCTGTGCCAACCTGGCCCCCTCCACGCCCCTATTCTGCTGACAAGATGAAATTTCTAAAGCAAGTGCGTTCTGGAGTGGCTAAAACCGGGGGTGAGAAATTAGGACGGACAAAATAAGCCAGGGACTGTGGGGACAAAGGGGACCAGATGGGCTCTGCAGGTATTAAGGAAGTTAAAGAAAAAGAACGTATTTCTACTCCTCTAAATTTGTGATTCTTCTGAAATTGTGGCTTCGTTTCCACCAAATACGTCTGGATTCCTCACAGTCTTGGTGCCACTGGGAGCAGTCGGTCCAGCCATGGGAAAGGAGTAGTGTTCAGGTGTCACCTGCTGGGTTCCGCAGTTGCCGTGCGAACACCTGCCCTGGCTTGTGCGCAGCAGCCTCACATTTCCCCCAGCCCCCGCCGCGGTTTTACCTGCATGCCGTCGTTTTACCTGCTCTGCAGAAAGTATATTTTAGGTCACTGGGTGCCCATCCCAACCCTTTAATTCTAAAGAAATCTTTTCTTTGCCTAAAACTACTCAATAAGTTGTGGGTTTTTTTGTTTTTTTTTTTTTTTTGACACAGAGTCTCGCTTTGTTGCCGGGGCTAGGGCGAGGGGATGCAGATGGAGCCTGCTGGCCATCCCCCATCCTCTGAGTGTGTTTGCTAGGGTGAGTGCCATGGCGTCAGCCTAGCTCACAGCAACCTCAGACTCCTGGGCTCAAGCGATCCTACTGCCTCAGCCTCCCGAGTAGGTGGGACTACAGGCATGCGCCACCATGCCCAGCTAATTTTTTCTATATATTTTTAGTTGTCCAATTAATTTCTTTCTAATTTTAGTAGAGACGGGGTCTCGCTCTTGCTCAAACTGGTCTCGAACTCCTGAGCTCAAACAATCCGCCTGCCTCTGCCTCCAAGAGTGCTAGGATTACAGGCGTGAGCCACTGCACCCCGCCTATCTCAATTCTTTCTTTGCAATCTTGGAATCATTCCTGGTGCCCAATGACTCAATTTTTTTCCAGATAGCTTTGGCTTAGGATGCAACATGAAGACAGTTCTCCAAAGCTGTCTGCTCCATCAAATTGTAAGATGAACCTACTCTGTAAAGTCCTTGGCAGTCTTTCGTGGTGGATAATTGGCTGCATAGAAGCTGGGCTCACCAACCTTTTTACGTTCTGGACCTGACCTGCTGTGACCTGACCTCTGACCCCACTGAGGGCAGTTTCTCCAATTCATTCCCAGCAGATGGTTAGGCTTCCTCAAGAGTGTTAATGTTTTCTTGCTAAAGTCTCAGGTGGGCCACACTGAGGAAAAGCAGGGTGCATCTGGCATGTCAAGCATTTCTGTATTTTGGATGTGCAAGGAGACATTGGGCTGAGCTTAGAGACATCAGTTACCATGTCTGCTGAAAAAGAATGAGATTTCCAGAAACCTAAACAACACTACTTCCAGGCTGTGTGTAAGAATGGCTAATGGGCAGGTTAAAGCCAGGTGCTATCCTAGTAAGGGGGTGGGGTATCCCCCTGGTTATGATGCCTACTATGATGGGCAAGATTGTCTTAGCATGACCTTGGACTTTCATTCTGGGTGGCCTGAACAATGAGCTAACTAGGAGGAGCCCCCATTGTCTCCCGGTAGATGGGGCCACCCCCAAGCTCAGTTTACCATGGGACTGGGGACTATTCTGAATATTCCATGCATACTTTCCCCTCCCCATCACCCCCTCCTCCAGCGGGGGACGCTGTGATATCCACAGGCCCAAGGTGTCCAGCTGCTGGTGTCCTCAGACATTTCCTGTAATGGACTGGCACCATAATTGGTGCCAAGCAGCCAGGTATTCTTCCACTGACAAGGCTGCTTTCTCCTGCCAGCTCTACACAAAGGCTGAGTGATGGCAGGAGGGCCCTTCTGCTGGAATGCACACTGCAAAGTGGGCCTGATGCTTTTGTCCTGCCCCTCTCCATGGGATGACAAGAGGCTCAGGGGACCCCTGCTGCTTCTCTTCTTGCTGGCCCCCTTGTGTTCTCTTTCCCCAGTACAGCCTATTCCCAGGCTGTGAGATGGTGCGGAATGACAGGGATAGACCAGAAGGGTTTTGTTCAGTGGGAAAGTAATTTGTAGCGGGAAGAGCAGGGAGCAAGGGGGGGTGGAGCTAGGAGGGTTCAGGTCCATTTCTCACATGAACTTCTCTTCCTTGCTGCTCAGGATCCACCCAAGCCACTGGGCCTCTCTCTGCTCATGGCTGCCCTGAGTCAGAGGCCACTTCTATAGTCTGTTCACTCCTCATCTCCCCATCTCTGACTTCAAATTTCCACTGCCAAGGCCTTGGAGTGTATTCTCGACATTCTAGATTTTTTGGTAATGGCCTTTCCTCAGGTCCCACCCAGCTTAAACCTTCCCCAGCACTCCGCCACCAAACTGGCTTCACAAAACAGCGTCTTTATCCCAAGTTGAAATCCGTTGGATCCACTGTATTCATTCCATTCACCTCCTCCTCACCTTCCCTGGTGGGAGCACTGCAGTGTTAAAGGCTCTACCCTCAGGAAGCCTACCCGGCCATGGAGGAGAAGGCATCTGGCTTTGCTGACTGTTGTCTTACTCCAGCTTGGGTAACAGAGGGAGGCCCTGTCCCTACAGCCAGATGGTCCAGGCACCACTCTGGATTCTCCAAAGCTTCTTAGCCGGGTGGGGTGGCACGGGCCCACAGTCCCAGCTACTTGGGCTACTGAGTCAGGAGGATTGCTTGCGCCCAGGAGTTTGAGGCCAGCCTGGGCAACTAACTGTAGGAAGACCCCATTTGTAAAAAAAGTTATAAAAAAAATTCTAAACATCAGAGCTCCCCCCAACCCCCAACTGATACTACATTTCACAGGATCTGCTTCTCACCTAGAATGTCTCCCCCACCCATCTCCTTTCATTGTGTCCAAGTGCTACTCCATCCCTTACCATCCAATGCGAATTCCCTCTAGGTCAGTCTTTGCCTCCTCTCACCTCCAGGGCGCCTTGGGATCCTATCAACTCATTGGCCAGTTAATGACAATGTTCAGTTAGAAAGAGCATTTCACTTGTTAAATAAAAATTATAGGAGGCTAATGTTTCGCACTAAGCTTCTGGATTAGGCCCCAAAAGGCCCAGATTAGAAATCAAGATGGAGTCACCCATGCCAAAGTTCCACATCACCAAGCCTAAACTAAGTTGTTCTCTGACCTTCTGAGAAGTAAGGACAGAGAGGTAACGGTCAATTTCCCAAACAGGCCAGCATGATGATGAAGTTCCCTCTGCTTTAATCCTTACACAAAAAAGGTAGCCTACAGTAACTGATGTTAACTAATCAGTTTTTTCAATTGTTTTGTCTCCCTTTCCCCACCTTACAAGCAAAAGTAACTTTGAAAAGTAATTAATACATTCTTTATTCTTTGTTTCTGCTTACTTCAGCTCTTCTCTGTCTATAAAGCCAGCCTCTTCTGCTCAGCTCATTGAAACACTTATTCTTTTTTTTTTTAATTTTATTTTTCTAGAGAGAGTATCTTGCCACGTTGCCCAGGCCGGTTTTGAACTCGCTCAATCGATCCTCCCACCTCAGCCTCCCAAGTAGCTGGCCCTACTGGCATGCACCACCATGCATAGCCTAGAACACTTGTTCTATTTTATGGAATGAAGTGTTGCCTGATTCTGCAATTGCAAATAAAGGCAACTGAGATCTTTTCTTTTTGAGACAGAGTCTAACTGACTGCTGTAGCATCAGCCTAGCTCACAGCAACCTCAAACTCCTGGGCTCAAGGGATCTCCTGCCTCAGCCTCCCAAGCAGCTGGGACTACAGGCGCATGCCACGACCCCCAGCTAATTTTTCTATCTTTGGTAGAGATGGGGACCTCACTGTTGTTCAGGCTGGTCTCGAACTCCTGAGCTCAAGGGATTTTCCCACCTCGGCCTCCCAGTGCTAGGATTACAGGTGTGAGCCACCATGCCTGGCCTGAGATTTTTAAATTAAGTTTGTAACTTTTTCCTTTGACATACTTTAAATTTCAGGGCCTGTGTGCAAATCAGAGGTCTGCCTCTTAGATAGTTCTGGGGCCAGTTCCTCTAAATATGAAAAAAAGTGAGAAATATTTCTTTCATTCATTGAACAAACATTTATTAAGGGGTGTGAAGCCTCTATAAATCCAAATCGAATAGAGAGTCTTAGGTTTTAGCTCTAGTATTTGTACTTGTTTTGTTGTGTATGGTATATAATTTGAGTGCAGGAGCTCTGAATGTATCTGTTGTATTTTGTTTTTCAATGTTGCTAATCAAATGATAGGCCCTCATTATAATCTTCAAAAATATTCTAATATAAAGAAAATAGGGCCAGGTGTGGTGGCTCATGCCTGTAATCCTAGCACTCTGGGAGGCTGAGGCAGGAGGATCACTTGAGCTCAGGAGTTTGAAGTTGCTGTGAGCTATGATGATGCTGCTGCACTCTAGTCTCGAGGAACAGAGCAAGACCCTGTCTCAAAAAAAAAAAACAACAAAAAAAAAATAGGCCAGGTGTGGTGGTCACACCTGTAATCACAGCTCTTTGGGAGGCTGAGAAGGCCAGGAGTTCAAGACCAGCCTGGGCAACATAGCGAGATCCCTCTCTACAGAAAATTTAAAAATTAGGTAGGTGTGGTGGCGTGTCCCTGTGTCCCAGGTACATGGGAGGCTGAGGTGGGAGAATCACTTGAGCCCAGGGGTTTGAGGTTGCAGCGAGCTATGATTATGCCACTGCATTCTAGCCTGGGAGACAGAGGGAGACCCTGTCTCAAAAAAAAAAAAAAGAAAAAGAAAGAAAATAGTTGGGACTTACTGAGTTTTTATTATGTGCCTGGTACTACACTACACCCTTTACATATTTTATCTTATTTAATTTTCACAAGTTTATGAAGTATGCCTATTTAGCAGATAAAGAACTTGAGGTTTAGAGAGGCTAAGTAACTCTCCTAGAGTGTAAGTGATGAGCCAGGATTTTAACTCAAACCTGTTTTAATCTACAGACTGTGATTTTTCTGAAGCTTATGATCTCTACCATTATGTTACTCTGCTTTCTTTTATTAAAACTGGGATACATGTTGGGAAAATGAGAAAAAAATGACAAATCACCATAATTCACTTTTCTCAATGTTTTGTGTAGTCCTTTTCCAATCCTTTTTAAAAATGTGTATACAAACTCACACAATAACCATGTAATAGTTACTTATTGCTGTGTAACAAAATTATCCCAAAATGTAGCAACTTAAAACAATGATTTACTAGTCCTTACATTCAGTGGTTCACCCGGGCAATTCTACCGATCTGGGCCAGGCATGGCTGTAACAGAGGTAAAGGTCTGAAAAAGGGCAACAAAATGCTTTACGAGTTGTCTCTAAAACCCCCCACCTTTTTCGGAAATTAAAACCTGCATTCCTGCCCAAGGCCAGTAATCAATCAAAGGGGCAGAAAAATGTTCTTTGCTGTTCGTTTTTTAGTATCTTAAGCCACAGGAGCTGGCTGAACAGAATTGTCCAGACAACAGTCACAAGGGTCACAAGACCATGTCACTGGAGATAAAGTCAACTCAAACCACCAATTATTGTTAAACAACAATAGACTGAAGCCACAGGTGATGGTGGACCCAAGCCCAACCACTGAAAATCCCCCTTTTAAAAAGCCCTACATTTCTGCTTAAAGTCAGGGATGGCAGTCTTTGAGCTGCTAGTCTGCTGCCCCCCTCATTTGCTGTCAAATTAATAAACTTTTGGCCGGGTGCAGTGATTCACGCCTGTAATCCTAGCACTCTGGGAGGCCAAGGTGGAAGGACTGCTTGAGCTAGGAGTTCAAGACCAGCCTGAGCAAGAGTGAGACCCCATCTCTACTAAAAATAGAAAAAATTAGCCGGATGTGGTGGTGCACACCTATAGTTCCAGCTACTCAGGAGGCTGAGGCAGGAGGATCACTTGAGCCCAGGAGTTTGAGGTTGCTGTGAGCTAGGCTGACCCCATGGCACTCTAGCCCGGACAACAGAGCGAGACTCTGTCTAAAAAAACAAACAAACGATAATAATAAACTTCTGTTCCTTTTCTTCAAGTTGTAACACAGTAGTCACCCCTCCTCCCATAGATATGGAAGAGTAATATTGACAGGGGAAATATGTAACAGAAGAAATGGCCTGAAAAAACAGCAAAGATATTTTATGTCTCTATAAAACATTCCCCACTCCTTTTGGTTTTTATTTATTTTTTTAGTTTTCTTTATTCATGGCCAAATATGAAGCATGTACCCCGACTCCTTTTTGAGAATTAGGACCTGCACCCTGCCTCAGGCCAGTGCCTGAGGGGCAGGAAAATAGCTTTTGTTCTTTGTGCCACAGGAGATGGCTCAAGGGAATTTTCTGGGCCCAGGTGTGTCCTGACCCGCGGGACATACAGCGTGGGGGTAAGGGGAGGACTACCTGCCGGTAAAGAAAAGAAAAGAGAGAGAGAGAGAAAGACGGGACAAGAAACACACAAAATGGAGGCAAGACAAAGCTCTGATCAAGCCTCAGCGTTTATTGTCGGGTGCTTGCTTATATACCCTGGGAAGGGGGAAGGATAAGTTTAGGGGCCGTGGCATTCGCTGATTGGTGGTAGACGGGTGACGTGAGGGAGCAGGGGCCGCTGGTCTTTGCGTGCGCAGGAAAGGAAGCGCGGGAATCTCCAGGGGAGGAGGAAGAAGGAGGAAGTGAAGGCTGGCATAAATGGCTGCCGTAAGCTGCCGCTTCACGGCCATGTTGGCTCCCAACACTGCATACCCTTTTTGGCGTGATTTTTAGAGGCAGGGGCAGGAAATGAGGGTTGGAGCAGGTATTTAACTTTTACCTCCCCTTGGCTCAAATTATCTGAGTGCCAAATTTCCTGAGGCCCGTTTGTTGATTTCTCCATGTTTTCGAGATGCAGTCAGGCTGGGCCTGCCTCAGGGCTGCCTGTGATGAGTCTCTGTGACAATCTGGAGGCCTTCCCAGTAGGTCTTTTTGTCTTTTTCTGTAGAATCTTTCTATTTCTTGTCTCATGAAATGTTCATGAAATTAAATTTTAAAAGGATAGAGACACTATCTTTAAAGGCAGTTTATTTGAAAAATATTTAATAGGAAGAAAAAAAGTACGTTTTTTTTAAAGGCAATTTATTTGCAAAACATTTAATAGGAAGAAAAAAAGTACAAGGCATTACATGTTTTTTTGTGTTTTCACTTGACCTGGTAAGTTATTACAGATACTATTTCCATTCACGGACAAAGAATCCAGGATTCAATAATGTAAAGTAATTTTACCTTAATGTAGGGGCTGGGACAGAAACTCTTATATGGCTCTAAGGCCCAGGTACCCTTCACCGCAACACATAGAACATTTATTATGTTTATTTGAAAAGTAAATTAGGAATTTGGAAGTCCAAATGTTACCTAGAGTGAAAAACTATTCCTTTTCTCCAGCCAACTCCTGTAAGGTACAAAGTTAGAGATATGACGGTCCCTACAGCCATGTGGACAGGAGGGCAGGACTGGCTTTCGAGTCCAGAAGATGTGAAAACACTGCTCTCTGAAGTGACCAACCTCATCTACTATAAGAACATTCCTGAATGGGCTCACGTCGATTTCATCTGGGGTTTGGACGCTCCTCACCGTATGTACAACGAAATCATACATCTGATGAAGCAGAAGGAGACCAACCTTTCCCAGGGAATGTGCGAGGTCATATTGTGAAGCATCTGATAACAGCAGGTCTCAGGAACTCTCATGGAAGATGGGGCCAGGGTCTGTGAAGGATTTTAAAAAGGATTTCCAGAATTTGAAACCTACCATCTTGGTAGAAGGGAAGGAATGTAGCATAAGTTCCTTCAGATTTCCTGCATTTGGCACTAAAACTTACATTTACCTTTTATTCAGTTAATTAAACTATTCATTGGATGAACACAGGTTTTATATGCTGTTATATAATCTACCATCTTGAACAGTAGATTTTACCTGATAGCCGCAATGTATCTAGACATTCTTTATGTCATTCAGGTAAACCTCTTTAAAACCTCTTTAAAAATAAGCTGTATTTTTGGAGCAGTAAAATAAAAGGACAACTTCGGACAGATATTGAGGTCTTGAATCTCAGGACTGTTTTTGACCCTGACAAAATAAGCTAGACTTTTTCACCTTGTTGCCATAGAGATGTAACACTACCTCAGGAAGCCAAGATGCTTTAATAACAACAACAAAAATAATCAATGTTACAGTATGGATAACGTATGTTAAGCATCTTCCAAATAAACTCAGGTTTTACAGTTGGATCTCAGAGAAGAAAATTTTGTAGGATATTTATGTGCTTTCCAATAAATGAATTATGTATTCAATAAAGCATGTATGTATATTTCAGTAGATTTTAGTCCAAGCTTGTTTGAGAGTTTACAGCCTGTTGCTAGGAGACCTAATGGCTAGAAATTCCTAGCCTCCAAAGTTTTCTGCCTCCAAAAATTAAAACCTAGGAAGAAAATTTTATAACATCATGAGCATAATGAGACAAATTATCATGCATTTTATCCTTTAATCTGATAAAGTTAAAGGATAAAATTCACAAACCTAGATTTATTTCTTTAGAAAATTTTTCAATTTTTACACAGTTTCAAAGATGACAGTTGTAAATTACATGAGTAAGTACTATTTCACAAAATATCTGAAATCAAATTGGAGATATGCTGGTGTGTGTCAAAGGTGTACTGCAGAAGGTATACTGGTGTGTGAAGTGCACTTGTTTTTTCTGTCCCCCAGAGACAGCTGGTAACTCAGTTCAATGCTAATCAATCTTAAAAAATTTATTAAGAGGCATTTAAAGCCTTCAGAATCTATATCTACACACTGCTTCCCTGACAAAATATGTGCCTTTAGGGCCTGTACATAGTTTAATAAATACTGCTGGATTTGATTTTATTAGATCTTTGTTCTATTCAAGGATGGTAAATCTTTCATTCTTAGACTGCCTGTGTTGCTACATATAGTGTAGCTTAGTCTATGTCTACAGCTATGCACAATTCAGTCTTGATTTGCAAAATTCAATCATATTTTTAAGGTGTATTTATTTCTATTCTGTCTCATTCACAAAGGAAGTGAGACAGATATTTTGACATTCACAATCTTTCACTTAGAAATATAATCCAGATACTACCTCATTAGATAGCTCTCTTACTTGTGAAGAAGTCCTTTAACCAAATAAGCTACAATAATGTTTTAAATTTTATCAATAAAAATAAACAAAACAAACAAGCTTGGTAGCTACCTTATATTTACAAGAGGGTCATGAAGATATTTTGTAAAACAAACATTTTGGTGATAGACATTTCTAGTGGTATAGTAGTAAACCAGTTCTCTGGAAACTTAAAAAAAAGTTCTCACTTGTCAATTTGCCAATTTCTGTGATGTAAACACACCCACCACTCACCCCTGATAGATGTCTTTATAGAAGTTGTTTCACCAAAGGAATGTTTGCATGTGACTCTCTAAACCCACACCTACATACCATTCTATACAAGTGTACATACTTTGATTCGTCCTCTCAGTAGTCAAGGGGCCTAAGAGGACAGTTTGTCTCCTAGGACACGACATAGACCAGACACCCTCTTTGTAAAGTGATGCAACCAGGAAGCGAGAACACTGTCTCCAGAGATAACTTTGATCCTCTTCTTCCGGAGAGACTGAGATTGAAACATCAGCTGCTGTTGTTGTTGTTGTTGTTATTGTGGGTCTTGCTACATTGCTCAGACTGGTCTTGAATTCCTGGGCTGAGGTGATCCTTCAGTAGCTGGGACTTTAGGTGTGAGCCACTGCACTTGGCTGAAATATCAGTTTTTGACGGAAATGGAGACTTCAACAACCTTAGTGTTTCCCTTAGAAGGATTACGGCCATGGTGAACTCAATTAAGCAAAAAATATTGTAAATAAAAAGCTCTTCAAAAACATTACCCACGGCAACCATTATTATCCTCATAAAATAGTGGCACGCAGGTCGAGGGGCCCACATACCAACAGTCTGAGATGGAGCTAGAATTCAGTCCTTTAACTTTGTCTACGTGTCCACTTGTGAGGTCACAACGATTATGACGCTTTCCTTAGCATTAATTCAATCTGGGAAAATTTTAATCTCCGTGCAATATCCAGTGAACTCTCCCCATGCTGAAGAAAAAAAATTACAGTTATTTCCAACAGTGTCAAATGTCAATGCTAAGGATCTAGTAAACAGCTTGGACTGATTGACTCCTGGCTTGGCAAGGGCTTCAAATGTCATTCAATTCTAAGAGTAACAGGATAACTTCGTTCCTTAATGGGGATGATTCACTTTGTTGTTATTAACATCAGAAGCAAATGATTTACTTCAACTTAAGACATAGATTAGAGGATGCTGCTGCTAAAAGGACCTCAGACTGTGGTCCACATATCCTTACCTTATTCTTAATCATGGGATCTGCGTGGGCTTCCAGAAGCAGAGGGATAAGAGTCTGGTTCTTCATCTCGCAGGCGTAGTGTAATGCGGTGCAGCCGTACTGAAACACAAAGGGCCAGCGTCACAGCTCATCAACCGGGCTTCACAGCCTGTGGCACGTGGCTTTAGCAAGTCCTTTTCACACTTTGTAGTGTACAACTGAGCAAAACAGTCTGCGAACTATAGATGGGCAACTGTATTTCTTGTACTTAAAAAGTTTTCTTCTCTGCCTCAATGTGTATTTATATTAATGTCCTGTAAGCCATCAATATCTGCCTTTTTCAATTTCTTTTCTAAACTAAAGGATACGATTTAGGCCAGGCTCATGCCTATAATCCTAGCACTTTGGGAGGCCAAGGCTGGAGGATCACTTGAGGTCAAGGGTTCAAGACCAGCCTGAGGAAGAGCGAGACCCCATTTCTACAAAAAACTAGAAAAATTAGCTGGGCATGGTGACACACATCTGTAGTCCCAGCTACTGGGAGGCTGAGGCAGGAGGATTGCATGAGCCCAGGAATTTGAGGTTGCAGTGAGCTATGATGACACCACTGCACTCTAGCCTGGGTGACAAGGCAAGACTCTGTCTCAAAAAAAAAAAACCTGCAACTTATAAAAAGTTGATGCTGAAGTGTGCCAGGTTTCTTGGTAGAAGGTTGTATGTCTGGGTAATCATCACCTTGATCATGTGATCATCTTTTCCCTTAAAGATCTCCATATAGACCTTTTTACAAATATTATCCTCTATGAGTTTGATCAAAATCCCTACAATGTGAACAAGACAAGTGCTCATATTGCTACGGTACACCTATAAGATCAATGAGTTTTACTAATAAGTCTCCCAAATTTTATTTGTCATAATTTATATTGTATGTTATATTTAATAAAACAGTGGATCTATTCTATTGGTACTAATTTAAAACACCAACTACATGTCCAAAAAAATTTATAGCTGGGGCATTGGTGTCTAGAATTTTGCCTTTCAAAAACCAGCCAAGCAACCATGGTTTGGGGCAAGTAAAAAAATAACATCTTTAACTGCATTGCTTTATGAAGACAATGACTTGATAGTCTTTAACTATCAAGATTAACTCAATTATCTCTGGAGATAATGCTGCAATCACTTATTTTTATTAAGTGATAGCATGGTGAATGAAAGAGCTGGCTCTGAATTTTTCCATGTGAAATACGGTCTACGTACCTAAAAATACAAAACAGTGCATTATTTAGAAAATGGATCTTAATATTTAGGCAGTTTGTAAAGAATATTTGGTGAAAGAAGTGGCTGTCTGTGTGCGTGTGTGTACATGCCTGCATCTGTCCCTAGGAATGTAATATCTGTATCTAGAGACACAGCATAAATAGCTGGAAAAATATCCTAGAGAAAGTTTTGTCACAGGGATAAATTTTAAATCTATTGAATTTAAGTGAAAATACCATGAAAACCTTCAATAAACTCAACTTAATCTTTAATAAACTCTTAATGTATTTCAAAGATATCTAAGGGATTTAATGGATAGACACGGTAGTTGTTTATCCAAATTTATCCAAAAATTCCATTTGAAATATAATAAAAGGAAAACATACATTTCATAAACTTATTCTTTTGTGTTCTCTCTCTCTCTCTCTGTCTCACACACACACACACACACACACACACATACACACAGACACACACACACACCCCACACAAAATTACCTCCATTTAAACACGATGCAAATACAACCAAAACTAAATTGTTATGAATAATTAATAGAAACAGGGATGGAGACATTGTTGCTATTACAGAACAATAGTAAAACACAGCCACAGATGTGCACACAAGTAAAATAAATTAGGCATCACGAACAGAATGTTAGATTTTGGAATCAAATTTCTACTTACCTATTTTTCCAATAAAGATCTGGGAAAGAAAAACTTTATTCAATCAACATAAGCAAATAAAACACTGTACAAATAACCTTCTGTCTCATTGTGATCATTTAAGGAAGGAAGACAAGTGCAAGGGTGTGGGGGTAAAGGGTGGAAATAAAACCTTCCACTTATAAACAGGAAGCAGTCAGCTGTTGCTCTCTGGTTGTTATCACTGTTCTTACTATCCTTTGGTTTGTCTTTGACCTTTGTCCTTATCTATCTTTCATTTGCAGATGAAGCCTCTCATCAGCAGGTTGGGAACTTGGCTGTAGCAGCAGCTGTTTACATTCGGTGAGCACTTACTATGTGCCAAGCATTTGCTAAGTACTTTATGTGAACCAGCCCAATAAGTATTATCCATATTCCCATTTACAGATGAGGAAATTAAGTGTCAAATAAGTGTATGAGTTTCTCAAACTCACATAAGCAAAAAGTGGTAAGCCCAGATTTACACATGGGCATGCTGACTCCAGCTTCTTAACTACTGAGGATAGTACTTTGTGATCAGAGCCTTCATTTTCCTTAATTTCTCACCAATGTCAAAGCCAATTCTTTTAAAAATGTTCTATAATCAATAAAGATTTTATTCCCATGAGTTGAGCAGAATATAAACAACCTCAAGTTTGCCTGACTATGAAAAAAAAAGAAAGAAAATAAAAAGAAAGCTAAATGTAAAAGTGTCCAGGAAGAAAAAGCAAACAATTTTATAGATGACAAGTACACCACCTACGAATACCATTTTGAGTATTTTTTCTAAAATGGTTAAAAATATAAACTTACACAGTCTGTAGCATTAACTTCGACACCAGCATCAAGTAGCATTCGTACAAGAACCTCATTCTGCTTTGTCTTTGATACCTGTTGTAGATGGCAATTACAAGAAAGGTTTATTTACAAACATTTTCTCCAGTTTATGTCTGAGACTAACCAATAGGCTTCATTTTTTATTTATTTATTTTTATTTCAGGATATTATGAAGATACAAACATTCTGGTTACATTTTATGACTTTGCCCCACCCAAGTGAGGATTAGAGGTATGCCCTTCCCCTCTACAATGCTCACCACATCCATTAGTTCAGAGTTTACCCCTCTAACCCCCTAATCCCTGGAGAATATTGCTACCATGTGAGCACCACAGTGTTGACCAGTTAGTGCCAATTTGATGGCGAGCACATGTGCAGCCTATTCTTCCATTCTTGTGATACCTCACTTTGGAGGATGGGCTCAAGCTCTATCCAGGAAAATATAAGAGATGCTAGATCACCGTCGTTTCTTATAATTGAGTAACATGCCATTGTATACATACACCAAATTTTAATAATCCACTCATGAATTGACGGGCACTTGGGTTGTTTCCACATCCTTGCAATAGTGAATTGTGTTGCCATAAACATTCGAGTGCAGATGTCTTTATTATAGAATGTCTTTTGCTCTTTTGGGTAGAAGCCTGATAGTGCTATTGCTGGGTCGAATGGTATTTCTATTTTTAGCTCTTTGAGTTATCTTCAAATTCTTTTCCACAGAGATTGAACTAATTTGCAGTCCCACCAGCAGTGTAAGAGTGTTCCTGTCTCTCCACATCCTCGCCAGCATTTCTTATTTGGGGATTTTTTGATAGAGGCCAATCTTACTGGGGTTAGGTGATATCTCATTGTGGTTTTGATTTCCATTTCTCTAATGATTAGAGATGTTGAACATTTTTTTATATGTTTGCTGGCCATTATTCTGTCTTCTTTTGAAAAGTTTCTGTTCATTTCCTTTGCCCATTTGTTGATGGGGTGTTTGATTTTTTCTTGATTTTTTTAAGTTCTAGATAGATTCTGGTTATTACCCCTTTATCAGATGTGTAAAGAGAAAATATTTTCTCCCATTCTGTAGGCTGTCTATTAGCTCTAATGATAGTTTCCTTGGCTGTGCAACTATCATTAGAGTGAATAGAGACATAGACCTTTGGAACAGGACTGAGAATCCAGAGATGAAACCATCCACATATGGTAATCTAATCTTTGACAAAGCTGACAAAAATATACACTGGTGAAAAGAATCACTTTTCAATACATGGTGCTGGGAAAACTGGATAGCTACATGCAGAAGATTGAAACCGGATCCCCACCCCTCACCTTTCACAAAAATCAATTCAAGATGGACAACAGACTTAAACCTAAGGCATGAAACCTTAAGAATTCTAGAAGAAGATGTTGGGAAGATGTTTTCAGACATCGGCCTAGGGAAAGAATTTTTGAACAAGACCCCCAAAGCAATCACAACAACAACAAAAATAAAGAAATGGGATCTGATCAAATTAAAAAGCTTTTGCACAACCAAGGAATAGGTTTCATTTTAATCCCAACACTCCTATGCATCTGTGCATCTTTCTTAAAATTTTCCCCACCTCCTCACCCCCTACAACATTAATAAATTAAAGCCAGGTTCTCAGAGTGTGGTCCTGGGACAGCAGCGTCAGCACCTAGGAACTTATTAGAAATGCACATTCTCAGGTCCCACCCTAGACCCACCAAGTCCTACTGAGGATGGGGTCCAGCACCTGTCTTTCTCTTCCTGGCTCAAAACTCTAGAGTAACTTTTTAATTGAAAAAAGTTGGCAAATTAACTTCACATTGTTCTGAGGGCAAAAGTAAACTTTTCAGCATGGCTACAAATCCCCAGATGTTGTAGCCTCATGTGTGTCCCTAACCTCTCTCTCACTCCATACCTCC
>CAUYSK010007531.1:0-34474 GCA_963575035.1 Avahi laniger | reverse complement strand
GAAAGTTACATGAAGGCAGATTTTCTTCCAACACAAAAGTTTTCTAACAAGATAATGGATGCCTTATCATCAGACATATTCAAGCAGAAGCTTGTCAGAGTGTCCTTGTACTCTGTGGGAGGCAGATGAAATTTATGTTTTTTCTATTTTTAAACATCTTACAATCTAAGTGTATCAGTGCAAAAATGGTTTAGCCAATTGAAGACACATGCTTCAGGAAACAGCCTTAGCTATTAACTTATTCAATAAACATTTATCGAACGTCATCATTCAATCAGCACGTATTTCCTCAGTGCCCACTGTGTGTTAAGCAGGGTCCTGGGAACTGGATGTAGTGTTAAGTAAGACAAAATCCTTGCCCTTATAGTGTTTGTATAGTATAAATAGGATGTATATCTTATAGGATATATACTAGATGCACAGGATGGAGAATCAGAGTTCATGCTTCCAGTGATCTTAAGCTCTAGTAGTAGTTTGCATTGAGATGGTTTATTAATGTAAACAAGTAAAGGCCATAAAATGCCTTAATTGCTAGTCAGAATTCTCAGTGAGGTACTATGGGGACTCCAAGGAGGCTGCCATCAGTTGCAGCTCTGGGAAAATATTGTATGGTCTCAGCTGTCAAAGGCAGGAGTTCAGGTCAGTGTTAGTGAAGGATAGAGACAGATAACATTTCTGTCCTGGGTCAGAGGTACAGTCTCACAGTTTGGTAGGCCTTCTGAAAACTGTATTCCTACATCTTTTAAGTGATCCTTTACTTTGGTCATCTAACATATGGCTTTAAAATAGCAATATCCTGTTAAAGGATACATAATTTGTTTAAAAATGAAATTCCGAATACAGATTTCTTTCCTCCCAGATACAATGTCTTTTGAGATCTAACATTTCTCCTATTTTTAGACAAACATTAAGTAACTGGGACGTAATAGAGACAGTGCTATGCAATAGGTATATAGAAGTAAACTTAACCTAGACACTGTTCTCCAACATATAGCTAAAATGGTCAGAAGATCTATGATTATAATACAGTGAGTTTAACATAAGCATTTTAATATTGGTCTGATCAGTATGTGATTTGGTTCCAAGCTGCTGGAATCAAGGGTTCTAGACACCAAGCTAATCTTTGGGTAGATTTCTAGGATAATCACTAATGGTTTTATGATACATGAATTGCTTAAACACAGGGACACCATTCACCTTTCGGTTAGCCTAGATGGGTGCAATTATCAGAATAATTTTCCAACACACAGAGTGTCTTGAGTAAGGAGTACCTTTTCCAAAAATAGCCATATTGCCTGGCACGGAGTAGCCGTATTTGCTGGATTGAACTTAAGTGTTAACTCAGACATCTGTATTCTGTAAACTAATTTGTTACTCTGTTCACGTGGCTTACGAATGGACATATGTTTCTTGAATTTCCTTAGTAGCAATCCTTTTTGAACAACTTCAAATTTTCATAACTGTAATAAGCTACAGTGTTTTCTTGTTTCTATTGTACTCATTTGTATTCTCTCCCTTTTGAAGTGAATGGTCTAACAGGATCCTGATGTCAATGAAAATATTTTACTCTCATTTTAAGATCCCAGGACTTAGGGGAAAAAAGATCTATGTTTCTGCTTTCAGTAGTACTAATTCCCATTTCTTTCTTCCACTTTTAAGAACTTGGAATATGTTTACATCATAGTAAGCCTCACTTTGCAAAAATTTCAGCAGCCTTGAAGAATTTCTCTGATGCATAAAAGCATACAAGTCTTAGAGAATGTGAGTGTCATGAAGAGTTGTGTTGTTTCTACATCTAATTTATATTCTGTCAGGCTCTGTGGATATAAATGGAAAAAATGGAGAATTTGATGTTCATTTTAATATACTCTCTGCTCAGTGGCCATTTCTTAAATAGACTATAATGAAAATTACGTTTTCTTTCTCTTCCTCCAAAAAATATTCACATGGAAATGGTTCCAAAAGAATATTTATAATCTCTGAGTGTTCACTATACCCCAAAGACTATTCATTAGATGCATGGTTCCTAGTTTTCTAAACTCCATTTTGAAGAACAGAATTGGCCTGCCAAATGTAGCAAACAAACAAACAAAATCTGAAATACAAAGATTGGTAAATGATGTTTTTTTAGTAATACTTGTTGTTATATTAAGGATCAATCAACTGTTAATATAACTGTTAATATAACAGTTTAAAATCTATAACCAAAGACGTTAAGAAAAAATATGTTTTATAATTTTCTGTTTTTATCTTCTTTCTACAAATATGCTACTATACTATTTTTTTTTAAATTTATTATGATATCACTCTGTCCCTTTTGAATTAGCTAATAGAATTTTACATTCTTAGATCTAATCTAACTAGATAAACTATGCTCTGATCCTTTTATGAATTGTCTAGACTTCTTTTTGAAACTAATAAGGAAGCATTCTGTGCCAAAAGTAACATTTATTGCCATTTATTTCTTAACTTTAATGTAATTTTGAAGGGTTCTATATCTTCAACCTTACCAAAGAAACCATATAAAATAGACCATAGATGAAGATGTTGCATTTTACTTTTATCTTCTAAATTAATTTTCCACATCTCAAATTGTGGAATCATTGGCATATAATCCCATTTGTATGCTACTCTGTAGACATAAACTATTTTAAATTGTAAGTTTTCCATGATGAATAGTTTAAATCTATTTTCCTTTACTTATTTCCTTTAAATTATTTCCAAAGTTGTTGCTGTGGTTGAAACATATGGAATAAAAAAGAAAAATGTTTTCCCTAATGCCATAATGATAATGTTTTTGATCAAAATGTAAAAGTCTCTTATTCCATTTCAATCCTCAAAAACTACATAGCAATCTGAAGCCTATACTTCCAGATTTTTCTGAAAGTTTAGGCAGGTATGTATACATACATTTGCCTATATTTTTTAAAATACAAATGAGATCTAACACTTGTTTTTGACATAAGTCATATCAGAGATATATTTCTAGATCAATATTGTTATTCTACCTTATTTTCAATGACGATGTGGCATTCTTTATATTAGAAGAATTGTAATTTATTAAATTATCCCATAATAGATCTTTCATTTTGCCTGTCACAAATTATTTTTGTGTACACATATATATGCCTTTAATTTCAATATTTTAATCACTATTGTCAAATTACTTATCATAAAATAAATTCTGTTTTCTACCAATGGTGATAAAAATGCCGTTTATCTGTTATCTCCAGTGCCAGATGTAATGGATCTTTTTTAGCATTTTGTCAATGGCTAAAAGTTGTTGTTACAGTTTTAACTTATTTTACCTTCTTACTAGTAAATTTTAGCATGATTTTATATATTTATTGGCTTTTTTCCCCTCTGAATTCCTACATATAAGTCATTTCATAAATATCTTTCTCTCAGTTAATCATTTGTCTCTATCTTGTCTCAAGTACTCTTTTGTATACAGAAGTTCCTTTTAAATTTTCTTGTGTTGTTACTTTTTTCTTTTCCTTCTTTGGTTACATGTTGCCTCAAATGGCTCCTTACCCCAAAGGCCAAAACACATTTTTTAATATTTTCCTAAATAATGTTATACCTTAGCTATCATGTTTTGATCTTTCATATATATACAATTTATTGTGTAATGTAGGAATGTGATTTTATTTTCTTCTAAATGAGCTAATCAGCATTTCAGTAAAATGTATTGAATAATTTATTCTTTCATTTCTAAACTGATCAGTCACTTTTATCACACATTAAATTTCTACATATTTGGGATCTGATTTTGAACGCTTAATTTTGTTCTCACCAATTTATGTATTGCTACAATAAAGGTTTGATTACTTAACATCTCTCAATTTGTTTTCTCAAATGCTAAATGAAAATAAAAATTGACCACGCAGAAGCTATCAGCTGGGATACGTTAGGTTATACCGTGGTAACAAATCTCGGTGGCTTACAACCCTAAATATTTATTCCACACTCAGGCTGCACGTTTATTGCAGCTCACCTTTGGCTCTGCCCATGACTCTCACTCTGAGAGTGAAGTGATGGAGTAGCCTCTGTCTGAGCGAGGCGGGTCTTCTGGCAGGACAAGAGAGACACAGGGAACTTTGCTGACACTAAACCTTCTGCTCCGTGGTGATGCATGTCACCTACATTCCATTAGCCACAGCCAATCCCAGGGCCACACCTGAGTTCAACAGGATAGGGATGGGTGATCCTCCTGCAGGGAGGAGTATCACAGGTCACGTGACCAAGTTAGAAAGTTTGTGGGGTGAGAAGTATAATTTCTTGACAGGAAGAAGAGGAGAAAAATTGAGAATAATGGTAATGCACTCTGTTACATGTTGATCATACCTCTTAATAGAATTATTGTGAAGGGTGTGAAGAAAACGCTTGTTTTCTGGCTTAAGAAATGTGTATGAAAAAATAGAAACCCATTTTCCTTTATATCTAAAAATTTGTCCGATATTATATGTTTCTTAGTATTTTTTTATCCTGCATTCATCACTGTCTTCCACAGATAATCTTCTCCAAGTATTTCCAATTTACTGATAAAGAAATTTTTCTGTTTTTCAAATGCAACTTCTAATAAATATTTAAATATTTAATGAATGCTCACAATAGGCTAAGCAATCTATTGATTTACCTTCTCAGTATTTTTTAGAGTCATGTCTCCTCTAGCATATTTATCATATGCCAATAAATGTTTTACCTAATATGGATTTAAATATTTTTTATTATTTATCTCACCTATTACAATTGAGTTATATCACTTGTAGAACGGAATTCTCCTAATAGCCCAATTAATAATTGATTATAATTATAAAATATTTTAAAAGTCAAAACCTTTAGTAGAAATGTTCTATTGGAAAGTCTGTAGAACATTACATTTTTATAGTTTAATAACAACTTAATAAGTTAATAGTATATTCAGAAAACAAATTAAAATAGGCCAGAATTTCTGACATCTCCAATGACAAAGAAATAAGGAGAGAGGGAAGGACACAGGGAGTGAGGAAAGAAGGAAATGAGTGATAATATAGAGGGTATATGTGTGCATTTGTGTGTGTGTGTGTGTAAAATTAGAATGATTGCACTGAAATATTAAGTAGTAACATTCACAATCAGATTAAAAAATAAAGAATTGTCAGCATTATTATAAGGTATTACCTTGGGAACATATAACATTAACCAATTTATTCATACTATATCATGAATCATACTTAAAATTTGGCTCGTAAATGCCAAACTATAATGCGTTGCTCATTAATGAAAAGTGAAAAGGAAACCATATTCACGAGTGCAGAGGGGATCAAACGACAATTGTAAAATCACGTTTATGTGATCATGTAACTGTGTTCACATTTGGGGCTGGAAGGTAACCACTCATGATTCTTCCTCCCCCGGGATTCATTTTACATCCAGCTTAATGACACAGCTGGAAATTAGTAGTTATAGTTACCTCCATTTATGTTATTTCACTTTCAAAAAAAATGACTGAAAAGAGCCATTTCTGAGGTTAGGATAGATCATAAGGAAAGGAGGTGTTAGGTGAAAGAAAAAGAGTCTGCATACCTAGCAATCATTGAACTTAAAATACTAGCCATCCTGAGCTTAATTCAGTTGAACACAGGAGAACCAAGTGTTCATTCTGCGGAAGTTATACGCTTTTGTCTAAATTTGAGTTAGTAATATTGTTCTTGCTATATTATATTTTCAGGAACAAAAGCTGCTCATTTAAAATGTTGCTTCTTGGTAGACAGGTTATTTCACTGAAGAACTGGAAGCATATAACGGAAGCTTTGCCTTTAGCTACCTGGCCAGATGTTGGGCACGGCACTTAATGAACGGTTAGAGGTATTTGCTTCTCCCTTGTATCACTTTTTTACTAGCAATGCAAAATAAATCAATGAGCAGATATCTTCCCTTTTCTGTGTTTGTCGAGGTAGGTCTTCTATAGTATGTTAAGATTCTTTTCATTATAAATAACAAAACCACACTTAGGCAAACAAACCAATGTAAATATACAAGTGACTAATTGCAGGGTATGATCCAATGGAGGGTTGACCAACCAAATGTCAGGAAAGCTAGGAATGGGGCAGCTCTGGGATTTTGGCAGCAGAAGTCTTCTTTCCTGAGCTATGTCTTCAGCTGGGCTGCACTACAAACTAGCCATTCCTGCATTTCCTTGTTAAAATTCTCCATTGTCAGAAGTGAAAGGCTGGCTCAACTTACAGGTCAGGTGTCTGCATCATTCTAACAACTCGACCGAAGAAAGGGGTCTCTGGGGGTACATTCAGACCTGCACAGGGCACATGCCTGTGGGTTGTTTTTAGACAAAGTTGAATTATAGTGAAGTAGGAAATCACACTCTCCAGTGTCTGTAAAACTAGCCATTTCAGGCAGGAGACCAAAGAGCTCCTGGAACCAGGAGAAGAAAATAATTCTGGCCAACTCCTTGCTTGAAATAGGAATTTTGTTTCTCTGTTTTGCTTTTTAATGATCAATACAATGAATAAAAATGAAGGAGCATACATTAACTTGTAGAGAATGCACATACATATTTATATTCATATATGTAAGTAATTTTAGAAAATTGGAGGAGTATGTGTCTGGAGATAGACAATATATTGATCAAATCCATATTTAATATTGAAATTAATGATATGTCAATATAGTTACAGGTGAGTCATGTTGTATAGTGTAATAATTTAACTTTTCTAAACTTCTCTCAAGTAAATAATTATTCTTTTAAAACTATGGCCCCCATCCCTTGAGCTGCGGACCGGCACCCTCGGAGTCCCGTTAGGAACCGGAGCTCCTCCTCCTTCCCAGGCCCACCTCCCCCGCCCATAGAAAAATTGTCTTCCATGAAACCAGTCTCTGGTGTCAAAAAGGTTGGGGACCGCCGTATATCCCTTTGTTTTACATGTGCTAATTATTAAATACTTCCCAAACTCTCTCCAAATCGCCTAAAGGTCTAGGCAGCCAAGATAGGCAGCTACAGTAAGACTGTTCAAACTGCCAGGGCTCTCCATCAACTTCACAAAGGAACATCTGTGGGCATACATGGCTGTTACTCCCCCGTCAGCCTGAGCAGATTGACTTTTATTTCATTTTCTTTTGATTTTAGCGAGCCAGTTTCAGAGAAGACTCACATCTGCCAACGGTGCATCTATTTTTTGACCTTGTATCAAGAGTTTGCCCCTAGCCTCAGAAAGGACCATTCGGACAACTTCCTCAGATACCTATGGTCCCTCTATTCATTTTGTACTTTGAAATTCTGAAGTCGTCTTTATCAAAGATGGAGTTCAGGAATCTGTTTTTCTCTTTGTTACTTTGCTTCATTTCTGAGAAAGTAAGAATAGCATGGCCACTTTACTATTTTCAGGAGGAAGTCCTGATTACCTTTTACAAATGTAATAACTTTTAATATTTGTTCACCACCTAAGGGTATACAAAGATCTAAACCCTGAACGTTTGGTGAGGAAACTGGGGCTCAAAGATACTTAATGACTTGTTCAAATCACACACTACCATTAAAGATTAACACTAATATCTCAGTCTTCTACCTTCTACCTCTGAGCTTTCCTCTGGGGGCTACTTTGCTCATCTTTACCTCCTCAGCATCCAGGAATGCTGGGTGCTCAACACACAATAAGCACCTAAGAGATATTTGTCAAATGAAGTTTAATCAAAATCTTGTTATATCTGTTTCAAACGTGATTGAAATCCAAACTAGAATGTAGTTTACAGAAGACCAAATGGTCAATAAATATGATCAGGTGCTTTATTTTACTAATAATCACAGGAATGTGATGAAATGAAAATTAGATATTATTTCACATCCATTAGATATGCTTACTAACAATGCATTGTAGCTATGTGCATCTTTGTGTCCTATGGGGATACATATAGTAAAACATAATAATCACTAACACATTAGCTATTATATTTACTATAACACTGTATCACATTTATTATAACAAATATAATCTCTGGGGAGGGAGAAGAATATAGAGGATTTTACTTCTCAAATTGGTGTTGGTTGCATAGAGAGTTGATGATTGCATTATTATCTGCTTCTTTAGAGTTTCTAAAATATTTCATAAAAACGTCTTTCTACCCCAACCTCTCAGTATGTTTTAACTAGAAGACATTTCTCTAAATAATTAATATGCAATGTGGCAAATATGATCATTGATACGTTTGGACTATTGCAATCAGTTTACATGTGACATGATCATTACATGGAAATATTTTGTCATTAAGTAGCTGTGAGACACTAAATCACTTATATTTGCAGAATTCCAGTGTTCTTATTTTGTATATAATGAGTATGACATGACAATCTCTAAAGACACTTTTACTTCAAACATACTAGTTCTTAGAAATATTTAATGTGGGGGCTGACAATCTAAAGCATATAGAAGCTTTGGAGAAATTACATGTAGCTAATCATGGAAACTGAGTTATAAAAACAACTTGAATTGAGTTCTTGATTGTTATATAAAATATATAAAATACCAATTTTGAGAGTGTACCTATACCTTTTGTTCCATTTTAACCACTTATGCTTTTTTCAAATAAGTAAATGAACACTAACGAGGATACCAAAGCAACTCAATTTTGTTCATTAATGTTAAAATGATAATAGCTGCAAAATGACCCAGTTAATTATGTTCGATGGTATTAAAATGACAAAAATGATAGTAGCCATGATTTCTGAACATATTTATTTTCTAAGTGTAAAAGACAAAAATTCAGATGTCTTGATCAAGTATATCTACCTGTTATCTGGGTTTTAAATTAACTGATTAACTTGCTATAAAAATTATATTAGCCATATTTGTTTGTAGAAGATAAGAGTATGGCAACCTCAAACGATAACAATGTGAATAATCAAATTTTATATTTACTTTTTAAGAAGCCTGGTGGAATTTTTCCTGTGAGCATGTAATGATTAATTAACTATATCAAAAGTGTTGAAGAGAAAGTAGTGGTCATGAAATATTTACTGTATTGACTTCCCACTGAATTTCTGCTACATACATGCTCAGTTCAAGTAGCAGCAACTGTCTTCTTTCTTCCCATGGAGTATATAAATGAGCTCATCAGTGCATTTCACTTGCAATTATACCATTTTTTCAAACTATGGGGAAAAATGTCTATCAATATTCCTTCAGGGTTTAGTCATATTCCTAGGGCAACTCATTAAGCTACTCTGAGTTTCATCTCTGCTTTCTTAAGAGACTGATGGAAGAGGCTCTTTTGTGTGTCAGAACCAGGACATTTGCAGTCACCTCTGTGTGAACTATATACAGGGAGACTATATAATTCATCATCCAAAGTAGGCCATTTTGTGAGTGAGAGAGTGCTGTTAAAAATTATTCTAGGACAACAGGTATAAAACAGGATTGTCCTGGAAAAACCTTAATGAGTGTTCATGCTATGCATGGAAAATAGTTTATATTAATTTATTGACTTGCTATAGGCATATATTATTTCCCTCGTGATGAAGATGGATTCCCCTCATGATTGTACGGCGTAGCATGCCTCTCCTTTACTTAAATTAACTTTTATTTATTAGCTCAAACTCTTGCTCGTTATGTAAAAGAAGGGTAACCCAGTCATTAAAGTATTTTTCACATGCAGTAATGTCTTATGTCATCAGAGAAATGTGTATAATGTATTAAAATAACTAAGCTTAGCAAGACAAAAAGAAACATACAATGATACACCATGTGACTCAAAAACTTTCTTTAGTAAGTAAGTCGCAGGTTGCAACTGAAAGATGTGAGAAGCGGAAGCCTTTAAGCAGCAGATGCCAAGATGAGATTAGAGTGGGAAAGGCGCTGGGAGGCGGCGCATGGGCAGGAAGAGAGGCTTCGGGAAAGAATGGATGTCTAGGCCGGCGGGAGTAGAGGAGGAAAGAGGAAGTTTGGTCGAGAGAGTCTCAGAGAGCCGTGCCCTTTTCAGAAAGTTTTGGCCAGGCCGGTGGGCGTCCTCCGAGGCAAGTTGCCCTTCAGAGGGGCCCCAGTCTGACAGGAAGGGGTCTGCACTGACACTCCCGCCGTGTTCGGATGTGGCCTTCGGGTGTGGCCTGACAGCTGCCTGGGAAACTTGGGCCGGGGGGGCCTCCCTGCTGACCTGGGCTCTGGCAGCTGGGCTGGCAAGTGACTTCCCACAGCGACAGAACCAAGGGGCAGATTTCCAAGGCTGCCACAGAAATTTTCTTGACAGAGGAGAACACTCTGCCTCTCCCCGTAAAAGGCTCTATTTAATTATTTATTTTTTATGATTAGAAATTTATTTCAGAGCATTATCTGGTATATGAGTCAAATTTACTCCTTTTCACGTAGTATAAAATTTGCACAGGAAGATTGTAGGATACTATTAACATACAGAAAGAAATGAATTTTCTATAGCCCCACTAGTGTAGAATACTAAGTGCATATATTATTCTGTTTTCCCATCAAATCTTTTAAGCCATTTTATAATAGGTGATGATGGAAGCAAATTGTCACATGTTATTTTTTCATATAATATTAAATTATAAACATAATATCATGTTTTTACAGACTCTTTGCAACCAGTTCGATGGATGTGCACGTTCTGTTATGTGAATATATTATTTATTTAAACATACTGCTATTGTTTAAAAATTGTGCTATCATGGGTAATACTATGATAAGCATATTTATGCATGGCATTGTTCTGTATCATTTGTTTGAATAGTTTTCTACTTCACTAAAAAATAAAATCATTGAGATCAAGACTACAATTTTGTCTTTGTTTTCTCAGCACGTAGCACATTCTTAACACATGATATTTCCTCTATAAATGAATTACAACATTCAGTTGGAGATTGAGCACATACTTTCAACAGAAAGTATGTGATTCCTTGAGATTATTATAATACCTTCTCAGAGGTAAAGGGCTGAGGGACCTAGTTACATACAATCCAAACATGCTTCCTAATTATGTACCCTAAGCCTTACCGTGTTCATCTGAATTAGGAAATTGCTAATAACAATAAAAAATCAATAATTATAATAAACAATTAGTGAAATTATATAATCAAATGTCTAAAATTATTTCCAATAAGGATAGAGTTATACTTAAATTATTTAAAATAAGTTCTTGAGCATGAGGCTGGAAATGCTCTGAGAACTATTTATAAAAATCATACCTGATTTTCCCAAATGAATAGTTATTTAAAATATGCAAAAATTACAAAAATCTCTTAGCCTCTGAAAGACATCGGGACATCAAGTATGCAATCAGAACTACGTTTTTAAAATTATGAAAAGTATTTTTTAATCACCAAAATAACACCAATATAATATTCAAAGTAATTAAAGAATATTCTGAAGGCAATTTAGACAGCTTAACGGGAAGGTATAGACAAAATTAACTATAATAAAATTTCCTTTGTGTTATTGCCAGAAATAAGGAAAGATGGCTTTGCAATATTATTGAGATCAATTTTTATATTACTTGTGTGCTACATGGGAAAAGGAGAATATAAATCACTATAAGCATGTGGTTTTTGGATTACCCAAATGTTGCTACCATAAAATATAGAAAAAACTTTTTTTTCTGGCAACTTCCATTTGACTACAATCATATTTCAAGGAAAGATCGATTGCTTATATGTGCCGTGGCCTGCCTATATCCACCAGATGTGAGAATGATCAAAATTCATTACTTTAATATTGTATATTATACTTACTGCACTGAATTCTTATTTGAATATTATCACATCGTGACACTTCATATGAGAAAAATGATAGTCTTACTGAATGTAATATTTTTGTAATGATTTTTCCTTCTTACTACTTCCTTACTCTTAAACTATTTTTTCTATATATACAATTTGGTTGAATTTTTTATCATTTAAATTTTTCTTTGAATTATTTAGTGTTGATAAAGCAGATGATGAAGATGATGAGGATTTAACAGTGAACAAAACTTGGGTCCTGGCTCCAAAAATACATGAAGGAGATATTACACAAATTCTCAATTCATTGCTTCAAGGCTATGACAATAAACTCCGTCCAGATATAGGAGGTAAGTCTGAGTTATCTTTCTGGGATTTTGGTGACTATGAAAGGTATCTTCACTGATGCTAGTTTAATCATTTATCTCATATTCCTTGAGAGTCTGATGTATGTCAGAGACTCTACTGGATTTGAAGATTAGTTGGAATGGTCCCTCATAGTTTGAGGAATTCACGATCTGAAGTAAGAAAATAGATGTATAAACGTTTTTAATGTAATCATTGTACAGCTGTTACAACAAAGGGTGACAGCAGAGATACGATAAAACTGCCTGAAAGGATAGTTTCCTTGGCAGTGCAGCAGCTTTTTAATTTGATTAGATCCCACTTATTTATTTTTGTTGCTGCGGCGATTGCTTTGTAGACCATTTGTTAAAATGCAAATTCGTATCTTCCACCCTGAGCTACTGAACAAATTTTGTGAATCTAAATTTTCAACAAGCACCCTAGGTGATTCTTAGAACCCCTGCAGTATAGCCATTCTTTTACAATACTTTTAAGTTTTTAAAATTAGAGTAATACTGAACATGTTAAAACTCAAATAGTACAGCAGGGACTGTGATGAAAAGCAATAGTTCATGATTCCGTATCTTCCCCACTTTGAGTCCTGCTCCTCAGAGATTTTGCTGATGCGACATACAACGAAAAGAAATGAGAGCATCTGGATCAGTTAAGACTTTTTTTTTTAGCTGCGCAATAAACTTTCATGTTTCCCTGTCATGGAAGGTGCACCGTCTGTACATACACTCACTAAATTTACCAAATTCAGTCCAACTTCACGACATTAATCTTGAAAGTTGTTGAAGATATCTATTCCCTCTGTTCTGTTCTCAAGAGTGCCCAAAGTGAGTAACTCTTTGTAACAAAGAAAATCTTCTGTTATGACCTGAATGAAGTATGAAACCTGTGCTGAGTCAGTAGTATCAGTTGATTCATCCAAAGCAATTGAATAATACATATTTTCTTTTTGAAGTACTGCATGAAGTTGCTCTGTTAAGTTGAAGGCTAATTCATGCTGCTGATCAGTTATGGTTCTTCTTGAAAGAGGCAGTTGTTTGTACTTTGAAACGTTATCGGGCTCTAAGCATCCTACAACTTCAACAATGCATTATTTCACAATTTCTACGTCACTGAATGGCTTCCCCTTTTTCCCAAGTATATAAACTACTTTATAAGTTGCTTCAGTGGCATTGTTTCCAGGTCTCACTGCTGCTTGAAAGAATTGTCTGCTTTTGCTTTTAATCTTTTAATTTCTGCAATACTTTTTGTGCTTCTCCCTCTAATTTAAAATATTTGTGGTTCTTATGAGTGTTTTAATGCTGATGATCATTGAATTTCTTTAATGTTGATATTGCAGTACCACAAAGCAAGCAAATCATCTTATCTTTAGCAGTAACAGGATAATATTGCAATTCCCAATCCTTATTAAAACATCTTCCTTACGATGTTTTAAGTTTTCCTCCTTAAGCATTCTCTTGGTCTTCTCTGACATGATGGGCTGTTAAGCAGACAGAATTAAAAAATACTGTCGAGCTGTGCAACTATCCACAAATTCCACTTCAAACAGAAATACAGCGCACCATTGTCAAAAGCTGATAACAGACTGGCATACTCCACCCCCACAAACTCTCAACAACCAGTTTAGTGCAGTAGTGGTGTCAGTCAGGAGAGGGAAGTTAGAACTAAATCATGAACTTAGTAGCCATCAATTTAGCCCTTATGGCTTACTAATATTATAACTGTGCTGGTCAATCTGGGAGGATTATTTCATTGAAACTCATTTTATTCTTTGGTATTTTAGATATATTCATTTTTAAAATAAAATAAAAATATAAAAGACAAAAATGTATTAATAAAAGAGTTTGTTCTGTAAAATTTGGATTCAGTCACGAGGCTGCACTTGAGGACATAAAAGGCCACATGTGGCCTTAAGGCTGCAGGTTCCCCACCCCTGGACTAAGCAATATGGGGCACAGAGACTTTTAAAAATTTGTTTTTCTCCTGATTAAAAATTAGTACACGTATTTTTAGAGTAGAAACTAATTTAATTTGATTAAATGCAAATGTAATCTTTCTGATATGTCCTTAATTGTTATCTAAGGTTTATTCCTACATAGTGGCACAATACCTAACATAATAGGCGTATCTTAGTTCATTTTCCATTGCTGTATCAGAATACCTGAGACTGGGTAATTTACAAAGAAAGAGGTTTATTTTGGCTCATGGTTCTGGAGGCAGGGAAGTCCAAGATCAGTTGGCCACATCTGGCAAGGGCCTTGTGCTGCTTAATAACATGGCCACAAAATAAGGGATCACATGGCGAGAGAGGAAGTAAGCGAGAGCTGAGGAAGCCAAACTTGTTTTCACAGTAACCCACTCTCGCGATAACTAATCCCCTACTACAAGAACTAACTCACTCTTGTGAGAATAGCATTAATCTCTTCATGACGGTGAAGCCTCCTTGACTCTAACACCTCATAAGGGCCCCATCACCTCTTAACACCATTACATTAGGGACCAAATTTCAACATGAGTTTTGGATAGGACAAACTACATTCTAACCACAGCAAGGTGCTAAAAAAAACCAAGGTTAGTTCCCTTCCTCTAATTACACATCAATACATATAAACACAGACACACACACACACACACACACACACACACATATGTATATACACTGTCTAAAAAATATGAGGAAAAAAATCTTAGGAAGTACAATGATTCCATTGTGAGTTTGTACCTGTGTAATGTAAGCATTTGGCTCTGAATCTCCAAGACACAGACCAGAGCTCTCCGTGCTTCCCGAAAGAGCTGGTTTGGGGTCTGACATACACCTCCATTCATTATTCTGTAAAGAATCCCTGTAAGGAATGTTGCTCCCTTTAGAGCGCAGCTTCTCAAACTTTAATGTGCATGCAAATCACTTAAATTGATACTCATCTACCATCTCTGCTTTCTGTTTCTCTTTAGCACTTCTAACATACTGCATGTATAACTTATTCATCCTGTTTCTTGTTTGTCTCCCCACTAGAATTGTAGGCTTCATGATGGTAGAGATTTTTGTCTGTTTGTATCTCTGGTGCCTGGGTCATTGTAAGTACTCAATACATATTTGTGGAATGAGTGAGTAAATATTTAATTCATCAAATTAAATTGTATTTTACAGTATATTGACCACTTGCTAGATAGCAAGCATTGTGAGAGGTGCTTTGTGGAATAACAAAATAAAATAACACCGGGCATTTCTGGAGTCTGAAAACATGCTCAGACTAGATGCCCCAGCTATGTGACCTTTCCTGGCTCTCACTGAATTTAAACTGGTTTATTGATATTGGTCTTGCTTTTACATCATGAAAGCAGCTTACCTGGAATCTTTGTACTCTTATATCTGAAATAAGGCCAGCTGAGGAGTGTAGGGGAAAATGCAAGCTTCCAATTCAGCCTTTCTTATTAAAAATAAATCCAGTCCTCCTTTCAAAAAAAATAACACTGGGCAAAAAAAAAAAAAAAACCAGCAAAAAACACTGTACCCCTCCTTTTAGGAGTTGACAGATGAGTGGAGGAGACAGACGTGTAAAAATAAATGTATTAATAATAAAGATAAAATAATCAAAAGTATGGTAGGAAAGCCAGGTGTGGGGGTACATGCCTGTTGTCCCAGCTACTTGGGAGGCTGACGTGGGAAGATAGCATGAGTCCAGGAGTTCAAGGCCAGCCTGGGCAACATAGTGAGACCTTGTCTCTAAAAACTAAAAATAAAAAAGTGTGGTAGAAATGCAAACCAAATACTAGAAGAGTCCAAGGAATCAAGTCTTTATTCTAACTCGGGGGCAGCAACGGGAGAGTAAATGAAGGAGGCAGCACTTGAAGGATGGTAGATTTTTACCTATGGGGAGGAGGAAGAAATTTTAGGTTTAAAGTAATAATTGGATCAGAGGCATGGGGGTGGAAAAATATTATTAATGCTTTATTCAAGGGATAATAATCTCTCTAGAGCAACCGACTCATGGGGGAGAGATGTGTGGACAATAAATGAGAAAATGTTAACTGGGGCCGCATAGTATACAAACACGAAAATCATAGTCTTCCATATTATGGTCCTTGGTTGTAGCCAAATAAGAAAAAATATGCTTGCTCAGGCCATGCATGAATTATGCATGCGTGTTTGAAAACTCCCCAGTTGGTCCTGATGAGGAACTAAGAACCATTAACTTAAAAGATGATTTGGGAGGCAGTGAGAGGAGTGAAATGGCTGGGACTGGAGACAAGGGATCCAGGTAGAAGACTTGAAAAATTAGGGGTGGGTTTGTGAGAAAAGAAGAGAAATCCAGTTTAAAATAGGAGAGATTAGCAGAACTCTTACCTGCTAAATGTTGAGGGTGACTCAGGATCCACAGGCTAGAGGCTGGCTTCAGCAATCTTCCCTCTTGGCTTCCTGGTTCCATGCATTTCTCCTTTTATTGGGAACATGTAATACAGATTCTGACTGGTCTTGGTAGGTAGTGGAACATAGCAGTTAAGGGGCATGATACGGAGTAAAAGGACTTTCCCTGCTGCCTCACCTTGGCTAAGTCGTTAGACTCTCTAAGTCTCAATTTCCTCATCTGGAAAAACGAAACGAAGGCACAAATCTATTGAGAGGACTGAACACGAAAATACTCAAAGCACTTGTTTGAGTACCTGGCTGTGATAGTCAAGCTTGGTTAAGCTGTGCTACAGTAAGAAATAATCACGCAGCTGTGGTTTAAGATGCGATGTATTTCTCAATCAGGCTACGCGTCCGCAGTGGGCCAGCAGCGGGACTTTGCTCACTACAGTTACTCAGGACCCCAGGCTGCCCTCTGGGATACTGCTGACCCCTTGTCAAAGAGACAGCGAACTCTGGACAGTCTAGCACTGACCACTGCATGCTTGGCGCAGAAGGGGTGCGAGTGGCTCCTGCTGGCAGCTCGCTGGCCAAGGCCAGTCATAGGGCCCCACCCACCACGAAGGAGCCGGGAAATGTAATCCTACCGTGTGTTCAGTAGATAGGAGGGCCTGAAATATTTGGTAAGCCTTTCGTATTGCTAGTTGGTTATATGACCTCAGATCTGCAATGTTAATCCTCTTCCTTCCCGCATCTCCGCCTCTGCCTTGAATCCCGATTCCAGGGGGCTGCAGTCCAACTGCTCCGCTCACCCGATGGCAACAGAGTCCTCGCAGTGCCCTCTAGTGGCGCCTACAGCTACTTCACGGCCCTCAGAGGGAGCTCAATTCTGAGAAGCAAACCGAATGTACCCAGCAGGCCTGAATAAACACGTTAATTGCCTGCCTTTGTAGGCCCAGTAAAAGCATGCAGGGTGCCCTTATGCCCTGAGGCTACCTTTTCAGACGTACACTGTGGAATCTATCTTTTCTCCTTGGCAACAGTATCCAAATTTTAAATATTTAAAGGATAGATAGATAAGAAAACCCTGCATTTTTTTCCACTGTGTAGACTGTTTTTATTGCATAAAAGTCCCCCTCTGTCTCCAATAACCTCTCCCTTCTTATAAAGCATACAGATATTCACAGAGATGAAGCCAAAACCATTGTGTAATTCCTGAAGGTTCATCTGCAAACTCAACTAGACTAACGATCCCAATTACAAGATAACGGAGAGGAGTCGCTTCCCTGATTTCCTGTTCTCAGTCTCATTGTGGCTTCCTAACTGGAGTTCATGGACACCTGGCTACAACAATATTTCTACATAATTGGTTTTCTTTGTAATTCCATTTTTTGTATATTGTATATTTAAAAACATAAATCTGACAAGTGGTCCAAAACTTCACCCGTTGGCTAGAGTTACTTGGCATGTTAACGCTGTAAAATGGAATTGTATGCGGCAGCGTGAGGAAACATTTTAAATCCTGCCACAGGGCGGTGCTATTGCTCTAAAAGTAAAGAAGAGTAAGGCCAGTTGGTTGAACAAGAATACAAGTTACTACAGAGAAGCTTGGGGAACAAAGTGGTCATGTGGCCACGGAAAGTTTACAGTAGTCTCAAGTGACAGTTAGAAATACCTAGCTGATAAAATGCAAATCCATTAACTAAGATATCATGGTCTAGTATATGAAATGTGATTGGTAATGGTTTTACTCTTTAAGGTCATATATGTATCACAAAAACATAAAGTTTTGAGGACCCCAACAATTCCCTAAACGTTTATTCATCACAAGATTGTGGATTTTCTTCAACACACAGGTGGCTCACTGTGGTGTCACTTCTCTTGCTCATGTTGTCAGAGTTTTATTTTTCCCATTAGTTCCATTCTGGTGTTTTGTATGTACACATCGTACTTCAATTCACCGAATTCCTGTCAGGTGCAAGGGCACATTCAAAAGTAGAAGACACAACTGTTGAATAGAAACTATAATCAGATGATGGAAATTGTGCAAAGATCCCAAGGAATGAACACAAAACAGAGCTGGTTATAGTGGCAAAGGCAACATATAGATGAAACAATTTACTTCAAAAGAATCTGAGGGAGAAGGTGGTAGCAGGGAAGTGCCTGGTGGTATAGATGAAATAAGATGACTATGTGACAATCGTTAGGGTGATAGATACATGGGAGTTTCTTATACAATTTCAATATTTTTGTAATTTGAAATTTTTCATTAAAAAAAGAAAATTAACATATACATCAAATCACATAATGTCAAAGGGCTGAATTTTTGGTGATCAGACTCAGGTCTGATAGTATTTTCTATTATCTTTTTGAATTCTTATGGCTTTAAAAAAAAGAGACTTAATTAGTTTATTAACTAATTTATTAACTAACTAATTAACTATGATCCACTTGAAGATATTTGTTTTGAGAAATCTATTTTATGTCCACTGACAAAAGAGAAACTTCCTAGGTTGTTATAAATATATGTCTATGGGATTTAATGTTTTTGAAAAGTTTAAATAGAAATGCTTTTTTTTTCCATGAATGTCTCCATTTCTGACCCAAACACAAGAGAAAATAATACCTTTAAGTTCATCTTTCTTAGAAAAGAAAGGGGTTTTTCTCAGAAAACCCCTCATTCTCTATTTTTTGCAGGATAACTAAGGAAGACATTTCTAATTTTAGTTTTACAAGCACAAATAGGAATTACAACTTACTATCCATCGATACAAGAATAGTACTCTATCTTCTGGAATAAAATAAACAATTTAATGGTAATGTGATGCATTTTTATTTAAACCAAAAAGATACCTATAACCCAATTTGTAACGCAGTCATTTAAGCCATCTCCTTGGTAAGCTGATTATTTTTTCTCTCACACCCTATCATTAAGGTTCAGCCATGAGGTTGGAGGCCAGAAGAAGGAGAATATGACTTAGAGGAAGTGGAAACCCTGAATGTTGCCTCCTGTGGCCCTGGGGGATTATGGGGGAAAAGGGGGACAGATTGAGGAGAGAGAAGGGGTAAAGTTCAAGTGGCCTGGTCTCCCTGCTCTGAGCTTTGGCCAAAATGGGGACATCTATGGTGGAGAGCTTTGCCTCATTCCACAAATGGGGCTTTAGAGGGAGCTTCTATACCAACCTGGGAGCAGCCACAGTAACCACCTCTGTGGCACAGCCTGAGTTAAGTTTTCCTGAATTGCCCTTGGTTTCTAGACGGCAAAGAGGGAAAATTCTCTGAAATAGCATGAGGAAGGTGGGCCTGTCATGGAGTCTGCTGTGGTAAAAATGGTACAGTTTAGGTGGGCATCACAGGTCTGGACTGGGTAGGGGAAAGGCAGGCTCTTAGAGGAATCTTCAGCATCAGTTGAACAAGCAATGATCCAGAAGCCATCACAATGATTTGAGGACTTTATCTCACCTCTGTTGTCACAGAACATCCAGCTATTGCCCTTGCTCTATTATCCCAGATGACAAAAAAGAGAGGATTCAGAGCAAGGTGGCAGAAATTTGAGAGATTAGACTAATAGGAGATTTAGAATTTACCTGCAGGGGCTATTTAAATTATTCCAGTAGATTAAGTTTATTGGAGTGGCCTAACATTTAGTGATTTTCCCCGCCTACTACCTGACAATTGGGGGCATACAAAGGGAACGAGATTAATTATATCCCAAAAAAGAAATTATTGTTCATGTTCTCTACACATCTGAGTATAATGTAAATACTTTTGAATCCATATTTATATAACTATAAATAAATACATTTTCTTTACAGAAGCTAAAGTTACCTGTAAAAAATCAGAACTGTGTGTAATGAAAAAAATTAATGAAAATCTCCTTTAGTGGTCTATTTGCAGATTATGATTAACACTGCCTCTACTTTGCAAAAGAAATTGAGATAGTTAACAATAAAATAAAAATAGCTAATATTTTTACTGAATAATTCCTCTTTCTGCCAGGTATTGTTTTAAATGTTCTAAAGTATATCACTGAATCTACAAGGTAGTGCTTTGGATTATATCCATTGGACAGATGAGGGAAATGAGCTTCAGAAGGATGGAGTAACTAGCCCATTTTCCTAACTCAAACTGGAAGAGCTGGGCTATAGCCCTACTTAGTCAGCCTTCAGAGCCTTTGTTTTAAACCTCTATACTATCAAAATAAAAACTTGCATTATTTTTCTCATTTGGAGAAAAGCTGTTTTAGAAAGGTTTTCTCCTTCTCTGTAGTTCACCAAAGTCAAAGTACTAGGCTTTTTACTGTACAGCAACCAGCCAGATAGCTGGGTGCTCAAACTCAACTGCACATTCTCTGCAAATTTCAAGAACCTCTGAGGCAATCCTGAGGTTAGGATTAAAATAGTCCTCGGGCCTCTGTTCTGCCTACAATGTTCCTGAGAAGTGTTTTCTAGGTTCAATCACAGATCAAACATTCAAAATCTGAGACTGCAAAGAAAAGGGAGGAAATTCATTCCAGAACAGATATTTTACCTGAAATTTGAATGCATGCCTGGAAACAGCATTGTAATTTGATACTACAGCCTTATTTGTTCTGAATTCCTAAAGCTTTGGAGGCTTGAAATGCATTATGAAAAATCTTTGTTTTCATAGATACTTAGACTGCCAAAGTGCATACCTTCTGTGTTTAGTTTGAACTATGGACAGAGGAAATATCTTGTAGAATTCTGTAATTAAGACTGTCTCTCTGTATCTTCTCTATAGCATTCTGTAATCCTTGACCTTTTCACGGTGGACTAGCTGTTCCTGCCTCTCTGCCTGTACGTTATTCTTCTCTCAACCAGAATTTATTTACTCCTAAATAGCTAACTCTTATCTTAATATTCTATCTGTACTCTCTACTCACTCCAGCCAGACCTTCTCCCCTTCTTCTTTTCCTAGACTGCATGGTTCATTATTTCTAGTAGATTTGCTCTACTACCATGACTTCCTGTCCCCCTACAGTTTCCTCCTTGACAGTGTCAGCTTCTGGAAAACATGCTACAAGGCCATGTAATATTGCCACCTGTCCTATACAGCCAGAAAATAAATGGGATTGGAAGTGAGATGGGGAGAAGAATTAGTAAATAAATGTCAACATTGCTGCAGTTCTACAGAGAATCTGACTAACCAGGACAGCTTGGTTCCAGAAAGCATCAAATTTCAGAAGGCTCTAATCTGAACAATGAAAACAAAGAAAAGGCTTTAAAAATACAAGTCAGTAAAATAGGACATTATATAAAGGCAGATCACACAGGGAAAAATTGTGAAAGACTTTGCAATGTCTGAGTATTTTCAATGGAAAATTAAGTCTTGTTTAGCACATATTTTCTTGGTTATCTGATTCTATGACATTTGTGCCTTTTGTTGTCTTTGAACTATTTCATAACTATAAATTTTGACATTGATAGCAATGCAAATGATTCTTGTTCATGATGTGCAAATGAATTGTTTACTGGAAGGACAATTGATTTCCCTATCTCCATCCTCTGTGGAATAAGCCTGTTACTCATATGTGCTTCATTTGTCAATTGGTTTCAGTATTCCTTATTGTCTATATATGTATGTTTCTATGGCTCTTTGAATTCTCCTTAAAACATAGTAAGTTGTAACAACTTACTATGGTTCCTTGGTTAAGAGTTAAGTAAAATTTTTGACACATGTTCATTGTATATTTGTACAAGAGTCATGATTCTACCTTTAAAAAATATCCTTTGACAGTCACTTAAGGATAAGAGTTGAAAAATAAATTCAGGAATATTTGAATTTTTCTAATAATAGGGTCTTTCTTCTCAAAGGGACCTAGCCAAAATGACAGCAAAATGCAGGTCCCAATTTGAATCTGGGAATTTCATTCCCACTTGAATTGGTGGCTGGAACCCTGGGTTAATGGAGAAATACCAGGTCCTCAAGAACCTAGACTTTGGGGAACCATGTGGGATACCTGGACTTCTCACAGAGGCATTCAGGAGGTCCACCACCTGGTGGCATTCCCCAAAACTTCTGCCCTCATGTGAGGAGCAGCCACAATAGTTTCTAAACCCTGACATTTTTGCAGGTGAGATTATGCCTCTTGGGTTTGGCTAGCTGCCGCTCCTTCCAGTACAAAGTGGTGTAGCCTCCAGAGAACTAGAAGAAAACTGAGTTGAGTCTGTACAGGAATTCACTCACCTTTCTGAGATCTAACCCTGGATAATAGCACTATTCTCTTCCTTTGTTCGTGGTCTTATGTTTCAGAGTTCAGAACGTTCCTAAAAGAAATTTCAGAATGAGGCAGACTGAAACAAGGAAATCTACTCTTTCCAATCTCCCATGCTGGTCTCATTTAATTGACTTCTTGGTCAATTTTCATTTCTCTCTACTCCCCTCCTCCATGTTCTCCTCACTTCTTTCCAGCTGACAGACTCATCAGGCACAAACCCCCTACATACACTTTGCTATATCCATCCTTTCACCTTTCTTCTCCGTACTCTTGGTCAGGCCGAACAATTCCATTAAGCCACCAAAAACCTCAACAATCACACTGGGAACTGCCTAAAAGGGGGGCATTCACCTCACTGAAATTCAAAGACTTAGACCTAAACTACTCTCTTCTATCCATTCGTCACTCCTACTGCTTTCTGCTTTCTGATTCTTCTGGCTAGTGACTTGTCTGCCATGTTGACTTGCACTTTGGGCTGATGCTGGATATTATCTATTTCCAGTTTATTTAGTCTTTTTTCGCAATTTGTATTTCCCGACTTGCCTTGTATTTCCTTCAAACTGACTTGAATAAACACCCTCCCAACTTATCTTAGTCCTAAAATCCCTCCCCTTTAGAGTCCTGTATCCAATAGTAAAGCTCCCTACCAGCCCACCCAGGGCTTCGTCAGAAAGTGGTCATTTCTTTTCCACCTCAGAAGAGCCATCTAATTCAGTGTGCCATACCTACAAATATGGTAGGTAGCTGAAAATGTGAATGGCAATGATGTTGATACCTCTCTAGGACAAAATATGGCTGCTAGGAGTTTCCAAATAAAAAGGTAGTGGCAGCTGGGTGCGGCGGCTCACGCCTGTAATCCTAGCACTCTGGGAGGCGCAGGCGGGCGGATTGCTTGAGCTCAGAAGTTTGAGGTTGCTGTGAGCTAGGCTGACGCCACAGCACTCACTCTTGCCTGGGCAAAACAGTGAGACTCTGTCTCAAAAAAAAAAAAAGAAAAAAAAAATTTCCTCAAACCAACTTGGAGAGCTAGCTCATAACACAAATCACAGAGTTTCAGAGTCCAAGAGAGAACTTGCCCGTACAGTTGTTTGCATTCACCACTCACATGGTCATGCAGTGCTTCTGGGGGTTGCTGGAAGCTCTCCTTTGAATCCTACTTCAGACACCATCTGTTAAAAGAAAAACTTTATGCAAGATAAATTGAACAGTTTAACTGAGCAAAGAACAATCCACAAGTCGAGCAGCTCCCAGAATCAGAATAGGTTGAGAGATACTCCAATTTTTTCCATTTTTAAATATATATATATATATTTTTACTTTTTAAACTCTCCTGTTAAAAACTAAGACACAAACACACACATTAGTCTAGACCTACACAGGGTGAGGATCATCAATATCACTGCCTTCCACCTCCACATCTTGTCCCATTGGAAGGTCTTCAGGAGCAATGACATGCATGGAGCTGTCATCTCCTATAATCACAGTGCCTTCTTCTGGAATATCCCCTGAAAGACCTGAGGCAATTTTTCAGTTATGAATAACTTTTTTATAAGTAGGAGTATACTCTAAAATAATGATAATAGTATAGTAAATACATAAACCAGTAACAGTCATTTACTATCAAGTATTATGTACTGTACATAATTGTATGTGCTGTACATACATACAACTGGCAAGACGGAAGGTTTGTTTACACCAGCAGCACCACAAACATGTGAGTAATGTGTTGCACTACAATATAATGACAGCTACGATGCCACTAGGCGATAGGAATTTTTCAGCTCCACCAGCACCCTCCAGCACCCTCTGGCCCAATCAAGTTGACACATAAAATTAACCATCACACTGAGGAATAATTCACATACAACAAATTAAGTCCACTTAAAGTGTACCATTCTATGAGTTTTAACAGTTCAGTAAACCTTTAAATCAGTGCCTAAATTAACTCCCAAAAGTTTTTTCATGCCTCTTTGTAGTTCATCCTCCATTTTCCCCTGGCCCAGGCAAATACTGATCTGCTTTCTGTCAATATAGATTATTTTTACTTTTTAGAATTTTATATAAATGGAATCATATAGTAACTACTCTTTTGTGTCTGGCTCCTTTCACTCAATATAATGATTTTGAGATTCATCCAAGTTGCATGGTTTAGTAGTTTGTTCTCTTATTGCTGAGTAGTATTTTATTGTAGGGATAGACCATATTTTTTTCATGCATTCACTTGTTGATAACATTTGTATTGTTTCAAGTTCTGAGCTATCATGAATAAAACCACTTTGAATATTTCTGTACAAATTTTTGTGTGAACATATGTTAACATTTCTCTCGGATAAATACCTAGAAATGGAAGAGCTGAATCATGTGGTAGGTATATCTTGAACTTTTTAATACATTGCCACAGTTTTTCACAGTAATTGTCCCTTTTGCATTTGATGACCTGTATATGAGAATTGCAATTGTTCCATGTTTTCACCAGCACTTGATATTTTCATACTTCTTAATTTTGGCCATTCTAATGGATGTGTAGTCTTATCTTATTGCGGTTTAATTTTTATAATTCATAATTTTGAACATCTTTTAATCTGTTTATTGGTACAGGGACATTTTTATGTCTTCTTTTGTTAAGTGTCAAAATATTTTGCCAATTTTTAAAACATGAAGTTGTCTTCTTATTGTTGAATTATGAGTTCTTTATGTATTTTAGATATAAGTACTTTGTCAGATATATAGGTGTTCTATATATACTCCCATTCTGTGGGTTGCCTTTTCTTAATGGTAACTTTTGGTGAAGTCCATGTATCATTTTTTTTTCTTTTATGGTTTATGCTTTTTGTGTCCTATCTAAGAAATATTTACCTACCCAAAAGATTGCAAAGACTTTCCCCTATATTTTCTTCTAAGAGTTTTATAGATACTTGTATTTTAGGGCTTGTGGGGATAATTTGTCACCTCATTTTGTTGTAAATGCTACCTAAGAGTTTTTGGTTTACTATCTAGTTGCTCTGTTTTTATATGGAGATTCAGAGAGATTAAAAAATTATTGCCACCACTATTGCTATATTTCCAGAATGCCCCCTCTAAAACTGTTATTTTTCCTGTAGTAATAATTGCCTTTGTTTTCATTTGCTTGGTGTATTGTACCTTCATTAATTAGTCTCAAATTTTCACAGAGCTGCATATCTATTGTCAGCATGAGAAAACATATTGGATAGTTGGCTCCATTTTGCTTTTGCAATTGGTCCTTTATCTTCCTGACCCAATCTGTACCTGTTTTTCTCGAGGCTTCTTGCACAGCTCTCATTCTGGAACTTCCCTTCACTGTCAGTCTGGAAAATCTCTACTTTTCTTCTGTGATAGATTCCATGATTCCTGGATCCCAGGTCTTCTACTTTTGGGGTTTATTTTTGTGAGAAGGCTGATGGTTGCCTGTATACCTTATATTCGTTCTTCCCTATTTCTAAGAAGAATCACAATTTATTTGCGTGTGGCAGTGTGCTCAGCCAAAATCTATATTTTCCAACCCCCCTTATATATGGCCATGTGACACAGTTCAGGTTCATGTAATATAAGCAGAAATTTCTGGGTGAGGCTTCCCAAAAAAGCTCTTAAGAAGGTGGGAATGGCAGTCTCAGTTGGCACGTATATCGTGTCTTTTGCCCTTCCCTTTCTTCTTTCAAGGAAAGAAGATGTGAGTCTTCCTATTGAGAGAGAACAAACAAGTCATTTGGACTGAATAAGTTAGGTCCCTATAATTTGAAATGAATTCAAAAAATAAATAAATAAAATAAGACTTGAATAATGAAAAAAAGATTTCTCATTGTAAATTGATAAATTGGCTTTCTGGTTCATACATTAGACTCTATGAACCTATTTAATTAGTGTTTACCTTGAGAGATAAACCCTATCTTGGCATATTTTAAAACCAGTTTTCTTAGATTGCAAGATTGAGGAAAACACTGTGAGAAATTCTTCACTGTCTGTGAAGCTTCTTAGGAGTTAGCACCATCAGCCTCACCTGGCAAAGATCTAAACACACCAAACTTTTCTTTTGAACTTCAACAGATTATGTATTTGTACTGATAATACATGAATGCTCCACTGAAGAAGAAATGGAATCTGACTGAGAGGCAACCCACGAGGAGGCATAAAAACTTCCCACTTCACAAGGCTACCCCATACTGGCTACTGGCTTATTCAACCAATCATATTTTCTCTTGGGGAATCTGAATGTGAGACACATGGAGATGTACACAGACGCCAGGAAAAAATGTAAAAATAGAAGTCATGAGGTAGTGAAGTCACGAGTAAGTGGAAATGATGAGTAAATTGAAACAATATCAGGATACATGAGTTATGTCATATCCTGATGACAATCCATTTCTTTGTGAAATCTGCTACATATATAGTTTCCTATTACTTATTTCCTCATCATCTTTATAATCTCTCAATATGTCACTTAAAGTAATCTGAGTGGACTTTTGTGCCTTACATCTTTACAGAGTGATGAGCACAAATATTTCCCAAATCAGTTTCCTCATTTCTGTGCCCACTGCCCTGTTCAGGTTAAGCCTTTATTCTTACTGACATAGATGACTAGAATAATAATTCATAGTTTCCCAGCTTTCACTCTTCCACCATGCAAACTTTCTAAGACACAGATCTTATCATGTGACTCTCTGTGTTCATGACTAATGCATACAGGAGCACTGGCATGTCATACAACAGTGCATTGTGGGGGTGGCTCTAGAAGGGTTCCACTCTGTCTCTGTGCATATTCCTGGGATATTGAGAGGTGGAAGAGCCTTATCACATCCTTTGAGGAGAGAACTGAGGACCAGAAAGGCCAAAGGTCATTTCATTCACTCTTTTGGCTTCCATCACCAAGTATATGCTGGTGACTCCTGCTTCAATGTGTCCCCCCTCTCCTGACCTTAGATGCATATAGCCAACCCCACATCTCCATTTGGAGAGCTTACCTGAATCTCAACATGTCTAAAGCAAAGCTCATCTGCTTTCCCTTAGTGTGAGAGTGATTTCAGTTCTCACTTTAGAGACTGACATCACTACTTGTTCAAGCCCCAAACTAAGAGTCCTCTTCTCCCTCTCTTCCCTCATTCTTCGTGGATAAGAAATCACCAGGTTCTCTCAATATTCCTTCTTTAATTTTTTGAATCTAAGCTTTTCTCTCTATTCCACTGATTTACTTTAATCTGATCCATCTCTCTCATGTAAGTAACTTGCAGGTCTTCCCCACCTATTCTAGGATCCTCCTCAATGTGTTCTCTACTCTTCATCCATCCTGAGTGACTATTTAAATAAATTATGATACACCCATGAAATGTAATATCAAGTAGCCTTTAGAAAGAATAAGACAGATTTGTATGTACCAAGTAAAAACTTTCTAGGATAATATTTTATTTAATAAAAAATGAATAGTATATTGGTATTATCTTTTCAGGCATATTTATAAAATATATGAAATGTGTTTGCTATAGTTTGGTTTGTTTGATCTTCCTCATGTCATGTTGAAATTTGATCCCCAGTATTGGAGGTGGGGCCTAATGGGAAGTGTTTGGGTTGTGAAGGCAGATCCCTCATGAATGCTTGGTGACATCCTCTCAGTAATGAGTTCTTGCTCTATTAGTTCCCACCAGTGACTGTTGTTAAAGAGTCTGGAACCTCTCTTTTCTCTCTGTTGCTTCTTCTCTCACCATGTGATCTCTGCACATGTCAGCTCCCCTTCCCATTCTGCCATGAGCGGAAGCAGCCTGAAGCCTTCACCAGAAGTGTTGCTGGTGCCATGCTTCCTGTAGATTCTGCAGAACTGTGAAACAAATAAACCTCTTTTCTTTTTAAATTACCTAGCCTCAGGTATTCTTTATAGCAATACAATGGACTAAAACAGTTGTCATATGCATATGTAGACTATTTTTATTTTTCTTAGAGGGAGAACTACTCAGACTCTAGAGAGATTGAGACAGAGGGTGTGGAGACTTTCTTTTTTAACTTTCAATTATGGAAAATTTTAAATATACACCTAAGTAGGGAGAATAGATGATTCCTTTCTTCCCCGTACACCAGCTTCAATAATGATCAACTTATGGTTAATCTTGTTTTGTCTGTACCCCCGCACATTCTACTTCTACCTCCACTGCATTATTTTAAAGAAAATTTTGGACACTATGTAATTTAATTGGTAAATACTTCAGTGTGTATCTCTAAGTCAATGCTGTCCAACAGAAATCTCTGCAATGATGAAAATGTTCTATACATATACTGTCCAATCACTAGCCATATGTGGCTAAATGAGAATTTAAAATAAGGCTGATCTGACTGAGGAACTAAAATTTTTAGGTTTCTCAAATTTTAATTGACTTAAACCTAAATTTAAATAGCCACATGTGGCTGGTGGCTACCCTACTGGACAGCACAGCTCTTAGATATAAGGACTCTTTTTTTAAAAAATATAACTGAAATATATCACATATAAAATTAATAATATTACCTTAACATCATTAAATGTTCAATTACAGTGCTCAAATTTTTGATAGATATCATAAATGTTTTTTATACTTAATTTGAATCTAAATCCACATACTTTCATAGTCTGTAGATATGTCTCATAAGTTTTTCAATCTAACAGTTCGATGAGGATGCATCAATTTTCATTTTATACCAATCTATGTAGTTTAAATTTTAAGCCATTTTAAACCATGGATATATAATTTTTAACCATTAGTATTCATATATCATCAGAGATTGTCTGGGTGGTGGAACTATATACCACTACGTGTTGGTATTAAAGAATATTTGTCTCTTTGTTTTTTAAGTACAAATCTCTTTTTTTTATTGCCCATAATCAAAACTTTATTGACAAACTGACATCAAAATAAGAGATCACTGTTGTATATCTTACAGAATCAAATGTAATTATCTTGGTAGATTAACTAGAATTACTGAACTTATGATAAGGCTTTCTGTGAGATAATGCAAATTCGGGAAGTTGTGTAGATCATTAGTGTCACTTTCTTCTAAATGAACACCCTTCTGTGAGTCTGGCCTTTTCTCCTATAGTCTGGCACAACACTGTTGAAAAACCTACACAAAGAACCACTGTTGGAGCATGGCTGAAAACTGTGGTAATCTTGTAGCAACCTGGACATTTAACATCCATAAAATAAGAGTTTGGACTTTGAACTAGCCGTTTCTTTTCTTTTTTGTTTTTATTTCAGAATATTACAGGGGTATAAATGTTTTGGTTACCTAAATTGCTTTTGTAACATTTGTGTCGAAGTTATAAGTGTGTCCATTACCCAGATAGTGTGCATTTTACCCATTAGGTGTGAATTTACCCATCCCCTTTTCTCCCCTCCCATCTGCTGGATTTCTTATGACTGTTATTTCCTTATGCACACATAAGTGTTGATCAATTAATTCCAATTTATGATGAGTACATGTGGTGTTTGTTTTTTCATTCTTGTGATACTTCTCTTGAAGAATGGTCTCCAGTTCCATCCAGGTTAATACAAGAGGTGCTAGTTCACCATTTTTTTATGGCAAAGTAGTACTCCATGGTATACATATACCACATTTTATTAATCCACTCATGTATTGATGGGCACTTGGGTTGTTTCCACATCTTTGAAATTGTGAATTGTGCTCCTTTATAAACATTTGAGTGCAGGTGCCTTTTTAATAGAATGTCTTTTTTTCTTTGAGTAAATACCCAGTAGTGGGATTTCTGGATCAAATGTAGTTCTACTTTTAGTTCTTTGAGGTATCTCCATATACTTTCCATAGAGGTTGTATTAGTTTGCAGTCCCACCAGCAGTGTATAAGTGTTCCTATCTCTCCACATCCACATTGACATTTGTTGTCTTGGTACTTTCTGATAAAAGTCATTCTCACTGGAGTTAAATGATATCTCATTGTGGTTTTGATTTTCATTTCCCTGATGAGTAGAGATGTTGAGCATTTAATCATGTTTGTTGGCCATTAGTCTATCTTCTTTTGAAAAGTTTCTGTTCATGTCCTTTGCCAGTTTTTAATGGAATAGTTTGATTTTTCTTGCTAATTTGCTTGAACTCAAGTGGTTTCTTTTTTATGTTTTTCTTTTCCTCTTCCAAGGATGATGTAGTAAATCTCTAGCCAAAGGCATCTTGATCCTTTCACAAGCCCAGCTCATCTAGACCTCTCAGACGACACTCCTGGAAAGCAGCACATGATCTGGAACTTGGCATCAACTTCCCCAAATCTTGTTGTATAATTTCTTTGCCCTAAAGGGCTCCTTCTCCTTTTTCTGCCCAAAAGGGCTCCTCCATAAGCTTCTGAGACTTAATTTCCAAATTCTTTACTTTGTTTTCCCATCCTTAGAGATTACAGCTATCCTCTTCAATACCCATTTCCACCATATCTTCAGTGTTCCCTGTTTGCCTTGTCAGCTCTCCAATGCCTGTTTAATAATTCTTTATATTAAACAGGTGACAGAATGTCATGTATGTTATCAGTAAACTTTCAGATCATCTTTCCATTTATCTGCTATCCATCTTTCTCTCTATTTATCTTTCTATTGATTTAGCCTATGTATTTTTATCAGAAATTTTCCATGTTTTGTGGAGACCACTTGACAGTCTGACTTGGTGTAAATAATTCTCTTTACAATGTGCTTCGAAATACACCTCTCCAGTGTATTTCTCTCATTGCCTACTAAAATTTCTACCATTAGGAGAATCATCATTTTGGGATAAGTTTTGCATCTCTAGGGATCCTTTTAAAATGCAGACATTCTTCACAGTGTAGAGTATGGTATCGTTTATATCGTACCATAGATTAGTGGATCATATTGTTCATTCACCTGTCAGAGCTGTGACAAAAAGGAGCGCAGAGCATTGCAAGTTTCCGTAACTTGACTATGAGCCCTTGTCCTTCTATATCCTCAGGACCTTCTGGGGACTTGTGCACATTACACCCTCAGGAGTATGTGTCAGCTGCATGGGGCAGTTGAGGTGGGGACGAATGAAGCAGAAGACTGGGAGTGGGACAGGAGGCAATGTTTGAGTGTGGCAGCCCCACAGCCAGGAGGCGGCCAAGAATAATGGTCACCTGAACAGGGGGAAGAAGCAAAGAAATTGCAGAAAAGAATGTTAAGGGTATACTTTGCTTATTTCAAAAGTCTTATCTCAGGCTGGTCCCCTGAGGCAGAAATTATGCTAAAGAGAAATCAAACTGGCAACAAACAATCTTTTCTGGGAACGAGAAATGATTTCTTGCATCATGATATTGGCCCTCCTTTTTCTCTACTGTCTCTTTACACGTCAGTGTGAAAATTACTCATAAGTCATGGTTACTGAGAATCCCCAACACAGGCAAACTCAAGCTGCGGACTAAACTACAGATTAAGAAATTGTGTCTCTTATCTTATTAGGCAAGACCAATTTTCCTCAAGCAGCTGTAGGGTGGGGAACTGATGAAGACTTACTCATTTAGGCCCTGTCATTTCTATCTCTTCCTCATTCTCGTTTACAAGGTTTTCAGTACTGACACTTTCAGCCTTTCCCTTTTCTCCTTCTCGCCAAAATTTGCCAGGGAATGTTAATCTATTAATATATCAATATCAGTATCCAAATCTATATTTCTTTGTTTTTTTCCCCCAGCAGATCTGTACTCACAGAGGCCTTCTTTGTATGCTAAGCAGCATTAGAGAAATATTAGAAAAGCCAGAGGGGAAAAGGGTCACTTATGCTGTACAAGAATTTCATTGCTCTCAAGTTTTCTGAGAGGTTTTATGCTCTGGAAGCTGGTTTCCTGATTGTAGGCTGTAAGCTGAATAGAGGGGAATTGGAACTAATGTGAGCAAATAGAAAATTATTGAACTTCCACTTGTGTGGTCAGCAAATACATTTCTGTTCATAACATATCACTGACTGCACTACCAGAATTGAGGTGCGAGCAGTCATATGTCCTTGCTTTGTGCTCATGAGTCCCATGGATGCCAGGTAGTATTTTCTAAAGGAAAGATAAAGAAATCTGAAGATAGAAGGACTGGATTTGAATCCTGGATCTGATGCTTATTCCAGGCGCCAGAGCAAGTTAACTGCTATTTAATGCCTCTAAGCCCCAGAGTCCTCATCTGTGAAATGAGAATATCAGTCTCTATGATGTTGGGTAACTGGAAGGGATACATGAGACAGCACCTGGAACAAAGCAAATACGTCATACAAGTTGGTTCCTCACCTTAGCCCTTCACTTCCACATTTCTTGCCTATGACCGTGATTAGTTTGGACTTTTTTGCCTGTTGAATAGTAGAGAAATGCTTTGTGATGACAAGAATACAACAAAGAGTGGAGTATGTAAAGTTTGGGCCAGAGAAAATTTTCTGGATTATGAACATACCATGCATGAATGTCCCTCTAAACTCAATCAGGCTGGTGCCTACATATTTCAGTTTAAAATATACTTCCTGGAATAAAAGAACTAGTAAGTTTCTTTTGGGTTAGAACTTCTTGGGTAGGACTTACTTACCTGCTTTTCAATATCCAGAGAATAACTTTGAAAGTGTTATTTTCAAGATAGAGTGTTGCCTAGAAATGGCTATATTTTCTTTTATTGGTTATTTTAGAGTGGCCTGAAAGATGTACCTATGACTGCTAGAAGCCTGAAAGTAAAACCTTGAGTAAGAAAATTTGAAAATTTAAAGCTTTTTCTTTTTCTTTTTTTTTTTTTTTGAGACAGAGTCTGTGTTGCCTGGGCTAGACTGCCGTGGTGTCAGCCTAGCTCACAACAACCTCAAACTCCTGGACTCAAGCAATCCTTTTTCCTCAGCCTCCTGAGTAGCTGGGACTACAGGCATACGTGCATCATCATGCCTGGCTATTTTTTTTCTATTTTTAGTTGCCTGGCTAATTTCTTTCTATTTTTTAGTAGAGATGGGTGTTGCTCCATGAATTAATATAAATATATTGGAGACAGGATATGTCTCAGGAGTTTTGCAGAGCTTTGCCCTGAAGGAATATGTGAACGTGTTAGTTTGCATATCGAAAGCTGTTTCACCTCAGGAGGGCATCTTGGAAAGACAGTAGCGGCTGTATCCCACAAGGTGCCATGTTTCTCAGACCTAAAGGTTTGGATTTGCTTTGTAAAGCAAAGCAGATCTGTTAAAAACTACAGGATGAGAGCTGATCAAAGAGTGCCCGCCTATAAGCAATTAGCCCAAGGTACAGTTCCTGCTTAAAACTCCGGACTACCTGTCTCCATTCATAATAACCTGATAAAGAAAATATGGAGCCAATATATCTCTGTTTAACCCCTCTGTTAAGTGATAAATTTATCTTAGAATTTAGAAGTTAATCTTTGAAAGATTTTGTAACCATTTGTTCACGTAGATAGAATTAGTGAAGGGATCTGTAGAACCCTTTTGAAAAACTTAACTTAAGAGGAACTACCTGCTGTTACGTAAATCTGTTACCCCTGGCAACTGATCACTGTTACCTATAAATGACCATGTAAGACTTTATTCGTGGCTTTTGAGGTTGATGGAGAAATCCAGGCCCCCTGAGCACCTGCTTTGCCTATAATCTTTATAAATCTATAAAACTATACCTTCGTCTCTGTGTATTCTTTTATTTCCATTATTTTCCATTTTTCTATTATTTTCTTATCCCTTGTAACCCTACCAAAGGGACCCAGATTTTTGCGGGGAGCTTGGCCGCCTCCCTGCAGATGGGGTCTTGTTCTTGCTCAGGCTGGTCTTGAACTCCTGAGCTCAAGTGATTCTCCCGCCTCGGCCTCCCAGAGTGCTAGGATTACAGGTGTGTG